>JBAMDO010000144.1:0-148565 GCA_037074765.1 Mansonella perstans
TATATTCATGTATTCATAAATATTACATTATTTAATGTAAATTTTTTAATTTAAAAATTTTTGCAAAAAAAAAAAAAAAAAAAAAAAAAGTATCCATACTTGCACGCTTTACAATTTCCTTTTGGCTCATAAAGTGCATCACCCCAATAACCTGGTTTGCATTCTTCACAATTAAAGCCAGTTGTATCATAAATGCACTTTTTGCATTCACCACTCAATGAGTCACAATTTCCGATACTATTAAGATCGATATTTCCACTACATGAACATTCCACACATGATTTACCCTCTTCTGGATTACCAAAGAAACCATCAGCACAAACATCACATCTAAAATTTTAATCTTAAATATATTTTAATGATAAAAAAAAAAAAAAAAAACTTTTATAATTTTTATTAAATGTTAATTGAATTATTTTTTCTTTTTATTCATTCATTTATTAATTTAAACAAAATTTCCCTTAAAAGAATTAAATAAAAAAAGTAATTATCGAATTGAATGCATTGTAATACTGTAACATTACATGAATGTCACTAACATGTTTCTCTTAGAACAAATGTTCATTATTCCATAGATATAGATGATCTAAACTTTTAAAATTTTGAAACACTACACTAGACCACCATCTGTAATTTTTTTTTTTATTTTAATATCTAAGAGAAGAATAAGAAAAGTTTGCAGCAAGGTAAAATAGAAGCAATTTTCAATTGAATTAAAAAGGTTAGAAATGTTGAAATGAACTATTTCAACTTATGAACTCTCCTACTCCTCCTACTAAACCTACTTTTCTTAGTTTTTAAAAAAAAAAATCTTTTATTCTCTTTCGCAGTGCTATGACAATGCAAAATTTTTTTTTAAGAAGACCATTAATTTTGAAGGGACTGAAAGAATTTCAGTAAAATTCCCTTTTTTTTTATTTTAGATTTGCTCTCATTTTAAAATGATTTTAAGGATGAATTTGATAATTGAAAATTGTGCTTTTTAAGATAGAGAGCAGTACGTGATGGTATAACAAACTTGAAGTGCTATAATTTAGTCACAGGAAGTAATTCTTCCATACGATTAAGTTATGGATTTTTTTTTTGAATGTAATTACTCTATTCAAACAAAATAATCTTGTCCACCTTCGGCCAGTATATCCAGTTGGGCAATCGGTGCAAATAATATCCTCATCAGTGTGCAAGACACAAGGACCATCTCCTGGACATGGACATTTTGTACAATCAGATGGCGTACCCTGCAGTGCATTCCCATAGTAACCACGGGCACAACGTCCACACGTATCACCAGCCGTATTATGTTCACAGATACATTCACCTAAAATATTTCATACACTAAAATGTAATTGCTGTATTTTTTGATTAAGAATTTCCTAGCAGTTAATATTGAATTTCAGGTTTTTTTTTATATCTTGAATTTTTCGCTAGAATTTAATTCAGAAAGTTCTAATCTAAAATTACAATTTAATTTAAAAGAAAATACAAGTTCCTCTCTGAATAGATGAAAGAAAGAGATTTGAAATTCAAATCTATAACCTGATTCTGGGGCGCATGAAGTAGAATGCCCGTGACATTCGCATTTGACGCATCGGTCAAATGGGCCACCGAATTTTATTTCACGACGATATCCCGGAGCACATGATTCGCAGAACTGCCCAATGAAACCTTCCAAGCAGCTACATGATTCGATCCAATGCGCTTCATGTGGATCATCAACAGCGGTAGCCAAACTAGCTGAGCCCAAGTGGACATTACTCAAAAATCCAACATCTAAAAGCGCATAGGATTTGAATATTTTAAAAAACAATCAGGTATTTCGAAAGAAAAAAGCACCAAATAATTTTTCTTTCGTAACAGAAATTTAGAAATTATTACCTCCAGTTGAATAAGTTCCACGAATCTTGAGAGCGCTAACATTGGAGAGTATCCCGATAAAATCCAACTCATTCAATCGTGGACTCCACTGAAATACTGGATTCGCGTGAATTCGGAAACGATACGTTTGTTCATTAACAGATGGCATTGGATTTTCTTGAGCAAAAATTGGTATGGTTAATTCCTCGCCTTTCTGGCCAACAATTAATACGTCCCTGTAATATACAAAATATCTCAAGTAGAGCCAAATCACGAAAAAATGTATCTTCTAATGAAAATAATAATCGCATTCTTTTTTTCAGTTGGAAAAAAACACATTTTTAGAACTAGAAATTCCAAACTTTATGTAGAAAATAAATTAAGCGACGAAAATCAATTTCGGTTTTTCTAAATATAAGCACTTTTGCACGAGGCAGATAATCATAAAATGGGGGAAAACTGATTTAGAAACTTACATTCTTATTGATTAGAAAAAATCCATACCTTGCACTAGGATGCACTTGCGCTTTCTGCACACGCAGCGTAAACCATAAGTCCTGATTATATGAGGCTCGCTGGTCCCCAGTAAATTGTATTGGTGCGACGAAATAAACTGGTGATCCATCAACATCGGAAACAGCAATAGCTTTATCCATCTCAGCCCACTGAATGTCTTCGGATCCACGTAACGAGGCAGCATTCCAAAGTTCTTTTCCTAGCATGTATAATTAATTAAAGCATACATTACTCAAAGATTGAATGATCATTTATAAGACAAATGATTTCGATTAAGTTACCGTACTTTCCATCATTAATACTTTACTTCATAAATCAGATACAGAAAAGAAAAAACTCATACAACTGACATTGAAAACATTAAAACTTAACGAACCATCGTTAAAATTACTGCTCACATTCATTGCATAAAAACTATCAGCGCTCGAGCAAACAGATGAATGACCGTAGCAAAAACATGGTGTACAACCGAATTGATTATCCAACGACAAATCAAAATATCCAGGCTTGCATTTGTTACACTGTTGCCCTTCTACGTTTAATTTGCAGCTACAGCTACCTGTTTCCGAATCACAGACCGGTTCATTGTTCAACGATCCTGCCTTATCGCACAAACAATTCCTGAAATGAAAGATATGAAAGTACCTTTCATGAATAAATATTGAATTCAATGTCCACCAAATTTCAATATTAAAAAATTTCAAAAATTGATTTGATAACATATCTTGTATCGATTTGTAAACACATACTTGCATCCACTAATCGAAAACCCATAATAACCGCTCATGCAATGATCACAAAATTGTCCACCCACTCCTGGTTTGCATGGACATTGACCATGCTCGTTACACTGCATACCAAATGATCCAATTTCGTTACATTGGCATGAAATACAATAATGTTCACCAGGACGACGCCAACTAAACGGTGCGCATTCTTCACAATGCGCACCCTGAAATGCAAATGATAAAAGCCATGCATATCGCATCAATAATTATCAACTTCAAATTTTAAGTTAAATACGAAAACAATAATCGTTTCTTATAATATCTTTTTAACGCACTTAATTTCATTGGTGCTGCAACAAACCAAATACAATTTTTATTTTGCAATATATTTCCTGGGATCATCCGATTGTTATTAGATCATCCTCGTACAATTTTATTTATCTTTATTTCTCTTCATTACTCTACCCATCAAATACTTTGAGTACGATTACTAAATTAGATTAATTAATACTAAGAAAGGATGGATTAACATTACTTGCCCTAATGACTTATTCTTCTTTAAATTCCAAATATAAAAGAGTATGAGATGATGTGACAAATTATTTGAAGTATTCTACCTGTGTATTGCCAGCACAGTCGATACAATGTCCACCGCTACCAGTACGTTCAAATAATGCCTGATCAAAGTAGCAACGATTTGATAAATGACTGCAGTTGCAAGCTAAAAATTTATAACCATTAATTGAAATATATTGAAAGAAAAAGATCATATGCTTGATAAAGCATTGATATCTCAGGTAAGAATGACCAGTAGTAATATCAACTAGGAAACATTTTGTTTCAGGATTTGTAATCCCAAGTTTTATATCTTACTTACTTTTCTAAGAGCAATTGTCTAAACAAAAAAAATTAGTTAGTTGCAGAACAGAATACAAGGAGATAAGAAATCATCATACTTTCAATATAGTCATATGAAAACGATGTAAAGGATGTGTGATATCTAAAGCCCTATCGTCCAATACTGACAATATCAATACATCGTAATTAAATGAAAAAAAAAAAAAAAAAAAAACTAAATCCGCATATTTCATCGTGCATTTTACTACCAAAATTACAATTATCACCGTGTCATTATTATTTAGTAATCAAAACTTCACCAGTGCATTCGTTTGCCTCTTTTGCAGTTCCAACTTTCCATGGTCGATCGTTATAAAAAGGTAAGCATTGATCACAATCGGCACCCATAGTATTGTGCTCACACCGACATACCAAGCGATCTTCACCATCACCAGTTGACTTCACGCACTCACTTGCATGTCCGTTACATTTACACCTGCAAATATTTTGTATTTTTTTATCCTAAATGGTTAGGAAAAAGTGTGTCGTGAGGATGGATTGCATGCCGAAATCTTCAGGAATAATGCTACAGTTCTCAAAGTTAATGAATAACAAATTTTAAATGTAATTTTATGGAGATTAACTTTCCGTCTATAGTTTCCACCACTCAAACAATATATTTACCTGCCACCAACAGCAAAATCTGATATGGCATAGTAATACGATCTTAAGACTTTTGCATCCCGGAACACTTCATCACCAAATGTATTCATTCGAGTTAACATGATTCGTATTTCAGATGCTGTTACCCAATCCTGCAATTTTTCCCTCGGAAAGTCTATGCATTGACTATGAGTAATATGTTGCTAAGGTTAAAGCAATGCAGAATATATCAACCGGCATTTGAGCAAAACAAAGTGCTGTAATAATGGGATTTTCAAGTAATATGTTACTTAGACCCTAGCAACAGATTAGATTAACAAAATAGCTTAAGTTATAGTCATGCAAGAAACATCATAACCTTTTCCACAGATCCATGTATAATCATAATCGACAAGCATTTGAAGAAACCGTCCAGTTATCTTGGAATGACTAAACGGTTTTATGGCATAACAAACAACTCATACTCATATCATTCACGCAGCAATTTATCATTTTGATTAAAATGCGGAAATATTCAAGAATTTCATGTAAAACGATAACCTGCAGTGTTTCACTCTCCTCGAAATTTTGACTGCTGGGTCTACCTTCCAATGTTGAAAATGCAATATTACCACCAGTTAACGGAGAAATATCAGAGAATTCCCGCGTACACTGTGCTACAGCTTCATTGCTCGGTAAAATGGGTGCCTTCTCCATTATTCCATATGTTGACCGGCACGATCCACTTCAAAAAAAATGTTTTCAGTCACTTATTTACTTTCAGAAAACTTTTTTCAACTAAATATTTTTCGTTATCACAAATGCAAAACAGCTTGTCTCTTAAAATGAAAAAGAAAGAGGTTAAATATGCCAACCTGTAATACTGCCACGGAGTCCAGTCATCGTCGGGACGAGTTTTCTTAAAAATTACAAAACTTTCCGGTCTTGGACTGACAAATTTCAATCTGACGTAGGTGATATCGAATGTCTTTCCAAGACGCAGCGTTAGATTGATGCTATTCGGATATTGCATGCCTTCGTTCATCGTCTCCGACTGCCACCAAGTTTCGTTGTTAGCATTATTAAAATCAGTTAAATAAGCGGAAGGATGGGCATATGCCTAAATAATTTATGGTTACTTGATATGATATTTAAAACAATACAGCAATATATTTAAAGTAATTAACTCATGGATGGTTCAGAGTTAGCTAACATGGATTAAAAAGACTGTAGACAACTTACTCGATAAATTCCAAAATTCCTTCTATTACAAAATATCAAAAATTTTCTTTAATTGGTGAAGAAATTGGAACAAAAATCAACTTGACAAGTTACGAGAAAAAATTGTTTCAGACAGAAAACTGATGAAAAGATTTGACCTCAACTCTGCTATCGCAAATATCACAAACTTTACGTACGCCACTGTGACCAGTCTGTACACAGTAACTGAAAAATTTTACGCATTAAAAAACTGTATAGGAGAAAGAAATGTCCGCAATCAGAAAATGAGACAACGATGATTATCGCATACCATTTAATAGAATTGTTAATCTCTTGTGGAACTAAAATTAATTCCTTTAAATATCTCAATCCAAAATGTATAAATTACCTTGTAGGTCCATTAAGGCCGCATGTATTGGTTACTTCAACCTGAAGATTGAATGCGGCATTGATGAAATCCGGAACACATCGTTGTGGGATATTCATATCGTCATAACATGGACTACTCCCTTAAAATAATGATTGATCATTTTCATTATTCGATAGACAATCACTTTTTCACTACACCTTACCATCTCTTAATCATAATTTTGAACCTGGAATATGATGATTTGGATCAATAGATGGAATCTGCTCTGCTGGTTGTGCTATTACTGTTTCACATATCCAAATTAGGAAGTATATTAACTGCAGTACTCCTAAATTTGTACTACATGATCGATGATGTAATATCCTGAAAATTTTTTAAACATTTGATTTTCGAACATTTTTAGATGGAAAAGAAATAAAATAAAACAGAGGAGATTACATTATAACTTAACCAACTGTAAACAAAAAAGTGCCGTAGTGATAAACATTATCAGTTTTTATTAAAATTTTACCTGACTATACGCTGTTGCATTTTTTCAAAATTTTCCAATTAAAGCAAGCGTACTGATAATTCGTTGTCCTATCAAACGAATATTCTTAATGTTTTATGACGAAGGAAACACGAACAGCTTGTAAAAATTGATATGAGATGTATTATTAATGAATTCTGCATAAGGATTTAATCATAGCTTGTCATTCCGAAAAGCTGAACCATTAACAGCTAAATAAGTTAACATTATTAAATAATGGAAATTTATGATGAAAAGATGATGGATTATGAAAACGGATTTACTATAGTACTGGAAAGAAAAGCTCAAGCAAAAGCAAACAGAACGGAAATTATTCCGATCGAATAAGTAAGCGTTTTTCGTTGTATATAAATGTCGTCAAAGTTATCATTTTAGCTGAAGCATAAAAAACGGAAATGTCTAAACAAATATATTCTGTGTGTTTAAAAAAGCAGCAATGCTAGCTGAAATAATTTCACGCTAATATAAACAAATTTATTTCTAATAAAGTGATAATTCGCAACACAAACAGCAAAACGAAGAAAAGGACCGAAGTGCTGTAATTTAACTGAACAGACCATTTCACAACACAACAGCGGATAGGATAGCAATCTAGACATTTATCAAAATGGATTTTTTACCAGTGAAGTAAAGTAATAGTATGAAAGCTGTGAAAGACCATTTATTTTCCTCCTCATGGTATTTATCTGATGTTATTCATACCAGATGCTGAAATTAATTTCCTGCGCAATAATTAAGATAATAAGATGATAAAGGTGAAAAATGAAGAGATAGAAGAAATATATAGAAAGATTAAAAAACCAAAAAAACATTATTCGTATGACTGTAATTATTTTCGTAACAACAATGCATCTCTTTTTGCATGTCAAAACAGTTGTTTAAAATGGAAAGATAGAAAACTTTCAATATTTAAATAGAATGTAACTGCAAAATATATGTGCCTCATAAATACAATTTAACGCATTTTTTGGAAATTGAATTTCTTTGACTGTATTTCAACTACTGCTGCAAACTGGTAGTGAAAAAAATTCCATTTCAATAATTTGACAATTAACTGAGAAGAAGTTGAAATACTTGAAGAGGCATTGAAATAGTTATTATTAAATTTAATTATTAATTGATGATGAGAGCAAGTTCATGTACTTCACAATACCTCTAAATTTCAGAGAATTCTGCTAGATGCCAAATTTTCTTTTGGTTAGAATTATTTCCAATCCACACTTGTTTTACATTTAAATTAATTTTGAAGCTCAATTAGAACTGAAAATTCATTGCTTTCTAAAAAATTTAAATTACTAGAAAGTTACCGAAATTCAGAAGAAAGGATTAATACTGTCAAGTTCGGTCTAAGTTTGTTTACTCAACTGCAAACGACGAATTCGTTGGTAACACTGACAATACACACTGCAAAAGAAGTTTTTCATCAAATAGCTCTTATCGTTGACAAAAATTTTCGAAGGTTAAATGAGAACACTGACTAAAGATCAAGCAACTTTTACTTCGCCTTGTTCATGTCGTTTAAAATGTCATTAACGTTACCAATAATGTTGCGGTGGAAGCGGTAGCAAGACAGATAACTGCCTGAGAAACAGTATCTTATTGGTACTCAAAACTAAATGCAACGATTATCAAAAAGCAGCGGTAGGAAAAAAAAAATTTTCAATGTTCCATAAAAATATATAACAATATGATTGATATGACCGCTCATTTCGTTACATATTCAAAAATTACAATTTACAATTTTTTAAGCATAAAAGCATTAACTTATTCAGATGGTTAGGATTGACAAAAGTAAATATTGGTATCTTAATGTCAATACATAAGCAAGCAAGCAAAGGTCATTCTATTCCATTCCATCTTTGATTAGATGTCAGCTGGCTACTTACTTGAGGAAAAATTATTAGGGTGAGCGGTGCGCATTTTGAACACTAAAATAGATCTCTCCACTTTCTGCAGTTATGATCAATTCGATGGAACCAATGTTTGCTGATGAAATCACTTCCATTCAGAAGTTCAAGTCATGCATACATTGCCTTTTGCTAATTACTGCAATTTGCTTGATATATTAATATCTACTAAGATAAAAACTGATAAGCTGATAAGAAGCATAAATATATATGAGACCTTATCGTCAAATTACTCCCATCATAGTTCACTTTCAGAATTAACTGTATTGCTTGTTAAATAGTATTTTTAATTTATACATAATATTTTATCATTTTCTATTCCGAAAAATACTTTTTCTTTATTGGCTGTTTTTTAATTGATCAAATAAAAAAGCCATGCTATTTAGAGAATAGTTAGTGAGTAAATAAATCAATCAATCAATAATGCAAGACAACAATGGGAAAAAAATTGTCGCATCTCTATGGTGATTAGTAATTCTTTTTTAATCAGAAATTTGAAGGAAAATTACGATCAGAACTGAACGCGAATATTAACGGACACATATGGGCTAAAATGTGTCACATATATTCATATAAGTGTAAGATCATGAGAACATGAAAAAAACACTGACAAAATAATCATGCATGGAAAACTGGAAAAGTTGATTTTTACTTTTGATACAATTGTGAATATCAAAAAATTTTTGAAGTATACTGAAATTAATTAATTACTTGTATCGAGTACAAATTATGCTAAGAAATGAGTTTTTTTATTTATTCAGTGACAAATTAAAACTATTTTTGATCTTTCTTTTTTACTGCAGCAATGACAATTAATATTATGATATTATAGAAACAAATTTTTTGCTGGCATGTGAATTAAATTCTTTAATTTATTTAGTATGCAGGTTAAATCCATCAAGTTTTCTGAAGCTCATATTCAATTTAAACTTAATTTTGATTCAAATCCTAAACCATAGTTTCTGATACAATTAACATACTGATACCATAAGTGACGATTTGTTTACAAATTTAGAGACAAATTTGCAACGCGCAAAGGGGCACACATACATTTTCAATATTATTGCGCCTCTACATTTCTGTTAATGGTTATTTGATTTAAATTACACAATCCATCATTCTGTTCGAATAGAATGGTATGTTTTGGAATCTACTGAAAACTGAATTAATAATTAATTTACAAAATTCTGATAGGTTGTAATTCACTGAGTACTTCTTACGATTTGAAAAATAGGGGCAATAACATAAAAAAAAAAAAAAAACAAACTTAAATTTGCACATAAATTTTCTAATGCCTTGACATAGTTAAAAACATTTCGAAAAAAATGTAATTAAAACTAAAACAAATAATACCCAACTAAATTAGTAAAAATAAATGAAATGCATGAGATAGATATATATACAATGTAATATGAAAATAGAAATGTTTTTCAACTTAATTAGAACATGCTAAATGTGAACTGTTTTATGTAAATTTGGCAATAAAAAAAATGATATGAAAAATTTTGTTATGAAAATCTTATATTGGGTGTTTTAATCAGTGACTTAATGGCTATTAGCTGAAGAACATTTATGATAAATTAATGAAATGCAAAACAAAACTTATCATCTGAAATGATAAGAGAGTTATTTGTATAGGTTTTATCTTTATATTGTCTATTTTACTCAATGACTATTCTATTTTATATCAGAAGATAGCTGAAATATTAATTTCATTTTTTTCTGATAGGAATAAAAAAAAGTAACAAAATATAGATTAATATTTTATTCATTATACCCATAGTTTTGATAATTTTAGTCCATTCTGCGAATTTACAATCATTGATGGAATCATTTGTATATAATAATTAATTTTGTTCTCAGAACAATGATGATGAAGACAACGGCATAATAATACTAATTCATGCGATGTACAGAGCGAATATTCCAAAAGTGATTTCAAGGTCAGTATAATGTGATGTTGCTATCACTGCATTACATTTTATTTGCTACTTCATTTCACGCCTTTACCAATATATCTATCTTTATACATATATAAGAGAGGGAGAGAGAGAGAGAGAGAGAGAGAGAGATGAAAATAAAGAAATATATATAATATCACTTCAATATTTCGTAGCTATTGACTTTTGTCACAATTATCATTATGAATATTATTTAGTATTGAAATAAGAAATAAACCAAAGCTAAAGATGTTATTTTAAAGTTTTAAAATGTGGTCAAATTTTAATTCATTCATTTATTTAGAACATTTACAATATTTGACAGAAATTAAAATGCCTTTTAACAAGTACGTCATTGTACTCTGATATATTTTTTAAAGCAAGAAAGTAAATGGAGAGTGCGCAACCAAACAGCAAGAAAAAAATGCAAAGATGAAAGGAATATAGGATGGATGAATTTTATTTATTAGACAAAAATGGAAATTTGAAATAATCTAAGGATTATGTATAAACAAAGTTGGAAATAACAAATAAACGATAAAATTATTGTGGAAAAATAATAAACAGAATGAATGCGTAACACTGCTGCATGAAGAAGAATGCGAAGAAATATATTAAAGATGAATTTATACGTTGAAAAATATGGAAATAATTGAGATGAAGAAAAAAAATTGAAATTCGTTAAGGCAATAAAACAAAAACGAAGTAGGACAGAGGGAAAATGATTTGTTATATAAACAACTTGTAGAGCAAAATTATCAAATGCCGCCATTTCATACTATTATTTCTATCACTAATGAAAACGGTTACAATCCGACTCTAGAGTTTCATGAACAACGTCTCGCATACTTCATACAATTAGATTCTTGGGACTCGAGAGCAAAACTTTGGTTTTGTATTATTAATACTCTTGAATGAGCAATTTTTACGAACTCTATGTCATTGGAATTCTCGCATTTCCTTGAAACACAACAAGGTCCGTATTCTTAGTCAACTCTGACATGTCAAGGCCCTGTATTCTTACATGCTAAATTAAACAGGTTCAAACTTTGCTATTTTTACAAAAAAGAATTTGTGCGAACAAGTATAAGAGATTCTATTTTCTATTCACTTTAAGTTTAATGTTCCGCTTATTTCACCACTTTTGATCACTAACTTGCTCACCTGTAATTATCAAATTGAACATGTTTCATTTGTTCAGAATTTATGCTATTTATGTAAAGCGATTCACTGAAAAATTGGATAGAAGTATTACGGTTATTCTGATACAATTATTACAGTTATAGTTCATTTTTCAGCACCAAGATTTTATAAATTTTTAGAAAGTTAAGCTTTACAATAAAATCCAATTTGTCTTTCCTACCCAATTAATCACTTCATTCATTAGACGTTTTGAGAAGACGAAGCATCAAAACAAATTAGAGCTTATGGATGATATCTTAGGACAGAAGGATCAGTCACAGTTACGGCTATAATTACATTAATGACGAAAGCATTAAGCTAAAAGTTTGATAATCTAATCAGAATTGAAGCTATTTGGTGCTATATAACTAAGCTAACTAAGCTTCCTGGTCTGATAACATAACGAATGTTGGGTGATTCAGTTGAATTCAGGATAAATCTGCCAACTAATATACGGGTACATGAACTATATGCTAACAATCACTCCCAATCTTTCAACTGGAATTATGATTTTATGAAAAACTTTCCGGAGTAACCTGATTTTGCAATTAATGACAAATTTGAAGTATTTTAAATCAAATACTAAGTGAAAAATTCTAATTTTAGAAGGCAATGGAAAGTTAGTTTTGGAAAAATTATATCTTCTTTTTGATTTTTTGTTCCATTTGTGACGAACAAATGCTAAAATTGGAAAAACTAGTCTTGGAAAAGCAAATAAATTTGAAGGTAAAACATTAGATAAAAAAGCTGGACAAGGCGCAAAATTATTTTAGATCTAAATTTTAATTTACTTGGTTCAAAGTGAATTGCATCAGTTTTTGCTTCGGGTATTTCAATAAGAGGTCGTTAAGATAGTAACTGAACTTTCAATCACTGGCGGGATCCCTTTGTCACCTGTCCTCTCTCTTTCTCCATCCCTCTCTCTCAAATCAGATCATTAAAAAAGAGCAGCTGTTTCTCATAAATTGCTCTACAAATTCTACCATTCAAATGAAATACTTCATTAAGCATCAGCCTTAAATGAAGTGATTTAGCGCTTCCAACTTCAGTTATGACACATTACGCTCTCTTATACTAATCATTTCAATTTATGTGAGAAATTTCATTTCTGATCTGCTTTTTTTCACACTTGGCTAAAAAACCCACAAAGCAGTATAACTATAGCTCATTAAAAAAAAATACTACTTTGTAATTTCATTTAAAAAAGCCATATTAATAAAGAATTGATGCTTATTTAAATAACAGCTCGTATGCGATTTTATAATTCGCTTATAAATAATTGAATTAAAAGTGATAGGTGAGGAGAGATTCTGCTATCAAATGAAGTGCAAAATTTTATTTTTTCAAGTGAGTTTGGAGAAATGGTGAAGAAGTTTATAATTGATTAATTAAATGAAGACCGGAGATATGGCTGATCTAACAGCAAAAAGATCGCAAGACTGATTTTACAATTCGAAAAGAATACATTTATTGCTTGGCTCAGGCAGTATTTGCACATTTGGTTGAAACAGTATTTTGCATTTATGGCTCAGGCATTACTTTCACTCTTGGCTCAAGTCGTCTTCATAACTCTCATTGTGTAACAGTTCTTATTTCAGGTAAAAATACATTAGCCAGATAATGTGAGATCAAACAACAAATAAATATGAAAATGAATGATAAATGATGGGCAAAGGAAGAGAGAGAGGGAGTAAGGTCAAAGTGGACAATAATTATTCATATTTGATAGGATCAAGTAAATTGAAAAGTTAAAAATTTCAAAGTAATTTTCATTTCAAAATAATTTTGTATGAAAGAAACTGTAACATTCAGAAATGGAGGCAATCATCATGAAAATGTCATGTGACGAATTCTTGCACATTCCAACGCTTTCGCATTCCATGTGTAAGGAAAAAAAAAAAGAAAAGAATGAAGATAATGGCTGCATTTGTTCACATTTATTTGGCAATCTCATCCCAATGTCATGTGATTTGTAATGGCTATTGGCTATAACTGTGTTACTAAAAAATGACCATCTCTTCATTTTTCCACTTTTTGAAAATGACCAAACTTTGGTAGGATAAAGTAAGATGTGATATTTCAAATTTAAAAAAAATTAAAAGTGCGATATTTAGATGGTCAAACACTTACATAAAAATAACGAATAAAACTAGGTAATGGTAAGAACTGATGAACTATGCAAATGGGCAAAGCGATTATTGTTGAGAGAAATAAAAGTGATGATGAGAGAGGATAGTAATGATGGAAACAGGTCAACAGCTTTAGAGAAAAAGCAATCAACAGAGAGTAGATAAAAAGTGCAATAAACCTTATCAGTAATTATTATCAGCGTTTTTCATTGCTAGCAATTTTAATTCACCATTGATTCTGACCACTGCAGCACCAAAGAGGATTATCCGCCTATCTGTCCATCGTATCATCATCATCATCATCATCATCATCATCATCATCATCATCATTATCATCATCATCATCATCATCAGCATTATTTGTTATTATTCTAACTTAATGACAAGAAGAGATAAATAGATAAGATAGAACATATCGTCACTTTGTGAAACAGACACTGAAAGATGATATAAAGAAATCGTTACGGTGTGTACAATAATGCTACTCAGTGTAGTGCACATACCTACAACAATCATACAACTCTACAAGCATACATACATACATACATACATACATACAAACTCATAAAACGTGGACCTTGTAGATATTTCATTTTACTTTTAGTGACGAAGATGTGACACATTCATTGCTTTCCTTATTTCGCTTTTATTTCAAAAATTAATTACTGTTTTCCTTTGATTTTCTCACTTCTTTCGATCCAATAAAAAAGTGAAGATGAAAGGAGCTATTTGATTAGGTAAATCCACTTGATTATAATTAGATAAGCCATATATGTATGTGTCTATGTAGGGATGTATGTGTACATATATAAGTAATAACTGATAAGCGATTATGATTAGAAATGATTGTGTGCATGAAGGCCCAATTGCAAGAGACAATCAAAAAGTTTAGGTAATAAGTTGCTTAGATATTTTGGAGTAAGAAAAGAATGAACATCTTCATATTTAACAGTAGCAATTATTTATCATCTTAGTAGGGTAATAATATTACAAGTATTGGGTTGCTAAGATTTGATAATGTAAGTGCCTTCGTAAGTACCAGCTGTACTTCTCACGATTATCAATATTGCTTCATCATAATGATTTGATGCTAATTAGGTTTTATAAATAATTTAACAATCAATGTTTGTTTTATATAAATATTTTTATATAAATTTTATATAAATTTATATAAATATTTAACAATGTTATATATTTATCAACGTGTCACCTTTTTATAGGTATGAATGAATAAAATTTTTAAAAGATTTGGAACAATTCCCAAATAAAATCAGCAAGTAACAAAATAAGGAAGTCCACATTATTGTCTTTTTTCAGGTAATCAATCTTGCACGAATTAAATTTATGATAATCGAATCTTATTACTCTTATTCTCCAACTTATACGGCATCTATTGTAACTTATTTATCGAGAGAGTATATATATATATTAATTTCGGCAATTTAGCATATATACATATAATTGGAAGCGATGGAAAAGAAATTTTTTATTGCTGAGATCATATTCATATACTTGATTTAATTCCCNAATTAACTCTTCGGACTTTCAACAAAGTATCCGATCATGCAACACAGCATCTTTTTGCTTGCAGAAGTGGTGGAATGTTGAAGATACATTTGATAGAACATGGATAAAACCCTTTCATAATTTATTCATTGACGAAATAGACTATCTACGTGTGGTTCGAATTGCTTTTTGGAAAACTAAATATGAAGAAATTTATTTTAGGATGAACTTGATGATCAGTGAATCTCACAGAGCCATGTAACAGACATGTCTAATCATTTTCATTTGCTTAACTTCTTTTCTAAAAGAGCTTAAATCATACAGAATTGCTATTGCATAGTACACACACAGACATGACATGAAGACACAAACATGCAAATGTAGACAAGATGGCATGTGTAATTGGAAGCACTTTTCTATATTAGCACATTCCGCAGTTGAGATTTTCGAGGACAATTCAACTGAGACTTTTTTTGAGAGGAAAAAATATAGAAGTATTTATATGTTCGAAAAGGAACAAACTGCATCTGAGTGGATGTCACTTGGATGTCACTCACGTTACGTCGGTACATTACACTTAATACGCTAGATTTTGTGGAGCGTTAACCTCTCTATTTAAAGACAAAAAAATACAACAATTTATGCAAGCATCGTTCGAAAGTTCCTCAAATATTGCAATTGTTGTTAGAGTTGCGTAACGAACTTCTCGAGAACGAGTTCACAATAAAACCTGACTTCGTTTAAACTAAAGCGAAATTAATTAATTTCTAATTACTACTAATAACTCGATACTAATTGAACAGAATTTTTTCTCTCCCTCCATATTGAATTCAAGTTCAGCTGTTTACTTGTTCCAGAGTTTATTTATTTCAACTGAATTGGAAATCGCATTTAGAGAACTATGGAAAAAATGAAACTGCGAACCAGAGATATAAAGTAATACTGGAAAATCATATTGATCGAGTAAAAGCATGCAATAACATCGCGAACTTCGGATAATAAGACAGTAAATTGGACAGGCATCAGTAGTATGGAATACGGATCAAAATCGGAAAAACAAAACAAACGACACTAATAAATTTTAGTGAAACTTCTCATTATTACGGTAAATTCCAGCAGAAATAACTTCACTTGTAATTTATTACGATATGGAAGATTATCATTTCTTTTAACAGTACAAAGAAAAATGTTAATTCTGCAGCTTATATACAATGAGAGAGAACGATAGTAATCAACTAATGTCTAATTTGTTTATTTCATCCTGTAATTTATGAGAATGATTCAAACACAAGAGAATTGTTCTCTCGATTCCTCGTATCACATTGTTACAAGTATACATACTAGAAATATTATATCTGTCCGGAATGAATTTTAATTTTATTCGTTCCTAGTAGCATGTTGATTTATACGGGAGACAAAATAGAGTACGGTATTACGTACCGCATACGTAATTTGTAAACAAACATGCTATGTTCAATTTCAATTGCGGAGAATTATCCATTTAGTTAACCAAAATAAAAACAAACCGAGAAATGAATTCAAACAATTCAATTCAAGCTTCCCGATGTTTTGGTAAATATTTCCAGGAACTGAAAGAAGTTTTTATGCATATTTATACAATAAAAAATGATCAAGCACAATAAACTGAAACCACTTTACACGAACAAAAAAGTAAGATTTATACGGTCCAGATAAGTATGTAATATGGGAATTTTTTGAATAAACCGGAATATGCTAAAATATCACATCAATCATTAAGCTGCAAAATCTGTGGTTCCGAAGTGTTCTTTCTTATAATTTCTAATGCACTTTTGGTCATTTTTTTGATTTGTGACGACCTTTAAATCGCATCTCAATCCTTCAGTCGTAATCCAGAAGAGTGCTCAGGAAGAGGAGCGAAGAAAAGCCTTGGACTTTGGAAACATTAACTAGATGTTAATTATGTTTCACATCAATTCATTTTCTCATCAGTTCACTTTTTAATGCTTTATTCACAGAATACGGCTCTCGTATGAAGCACCTACTAGTGCTCCAAGATATATCCCGAAAATTCAAATCTCAAGGATTTTCCGTTTTTGTAAACCCAAGATATACTGAATTAATGTAGAAGAGAATTTCACTTCGGAAAAAGAATATGCTGACTGGTAAGTTCCCACACTACGTCAAGAATGTGCCCAATCTTTACTGCTTTTCTGTACCACGAGACTATAACCAACCATCATGGTCATTCATCATCTTCATATTGGAAAAACCAGTATTGCATATAAGCTGAAACGATACAATTTTTCAAGCCAGTATTCAGTTCAATCTAACGTCAAACAATCTTTCATTATTTTTCTTATCGTCTTCATTGAATTTAAGAAGTTGGTTTTGCTTCAAAATTGCAGAGAATATACCATTTCGAATTGTTTTTCACCAGAAAACATCATTTTTATGAGCAAAAATCAGACAAATCAACTCGTTGTTTACTTCTATCCCTCTGAAAATTCATTCAGCGTTCGATCAGTTAGGCCAGCCAATTGTTATAAACAAACATGGCAATAAGATCACATTACAGAGTATGAAAATGATATCACTATAGGGCTGCCATTTTTTATGTATTACTTTTTTTCGTTTTAATGTATTCAAATTTCACTCGACTCACTGTAACATGATCGAAAGTTAAAAACATTCGATTTTTGCGACAATAATCCTTGAAAGTATAAGCATGGTAATAATAACTCTCTGCATCATGAAAATATCTACAGTACGAATTTTAGTATAATTTAATTGAAATAGTTACACTTATTCGTTACAGAATCCTTCAATAAGGTCTTTTTATCAGTCGATTTTTGGCCATAACTTTCAACTTTCGTCAAATCCAGCTTATTAGATTCTTCTAATGGTATATTTCCAAGTGGCACAACAAAATAGTCTTCAACAGTTTTTGTAGCATTCATTAGAACTTCATCCTTGAGCATTGGATTATCTGCAACATCTTCACGTAATGGGCACGGTATGTCTTCAAGCAAAGTTTCGAGCGGTTTAACACCCTGGAAATGAGTATTTTGTTCGTAGAAAAACTAAGAGCTCATTTTCATTTAAAATAGACGCTAATCGTTCCGAAACGATTCCCGAAACGATCCATTAAATAAAATATGAACAAGGACTTCACAGAACCGATTTACTAAAAAATTGTACAGTAAACAAAATTATTTACATTAAAATCGTATTCATTTAGTTACAAATAATGACTGGAAGGAACAGCATTACACATCCAAACTTTGCTGATATATACCTGCTGATTCAGCGCTATGCATGAAATATTTGAAAAACAACTTGGAGAGTTATTCATGCTGTACGAGGCAAGACATGATCTCACCCACGATTATTCAGATTTTAGTGTAATGCACTTATGCTAATGTTATCACACGGCAACCATACTAAAGATGCAGCAGTAATTTTTGGGATTTCAAGAACCATAACCCAATTTAAAAAAAGCTCTTACTGTAGTGTCAATCAACTTCAATTGATTTGCAAATCGTACTGCTTCTTTCAAATTAAAAACTGCCTGCTCGTCACTGAATCGTACCAAGGAAAGTCTTTCCAAATGAGTAATGAGAGCTTTGTCGAACAACGGAGGTTCTTCCACCTTACTTTGGTCGATCTATGAAAAGGAATATTAGATCTGATAAACTCTCACAATTACCGTAACTACCAATCCTGTTTGAATATTGTTAAAATAAAGTCACATTTCACGATTACTTCATTTGCCAAAGAAAGTTACTTTTTTTTTTTAGGATTATAATTGCATCTCACTTAACTGTATCATGAAAAATAATGAAAACCACTCCAATTCGCAATTATTTCAAGCAGCGTCAACCAAACTTAGTCTATAGCTATTTGACGCTTACATAAGTCATATGATCTCAAACTTTTTTATTGCTATCTAAATTTATCAATCATAACCTTTATCGCATTACAGAATATACCCTAACTAGAATCAGTCATTCAAGCTACCAGATTAATCAAATAGAATTCAACACACTTGAGGGGATTGATATTTGTTTGTACATATTTGATACATGGACAAACATGCTTATTGAACTGGATTAACTTTACATAACCTAAAAAATGGTATAACATGTGACTTAAAATTTAGCCACGGAAAGTTCATTTTAAAAATTAACCGGTGAAGGAATAGGCTTCTTGGGTATATAGACTTCATCATCTTCGATTGGATCACTTTTAAATGTTCGCTTTGATTTGCACCGCTTACCAAATCTTAAACTTCTAAGTCGTTGCTGTAATATTAAGTGGAAACTAATCATCGACAAACCAACTTCAACTCAACTGAGTACATCCGTATCAGTCCTGTAAATTTCGTAAAACTACATATGCTGAATAAATCATACAACTCTGATCGAAAAAAAAAAAAAAAAAAACACCTTCCCCATTTAAAGACTACAAATTGACCTGTTCAAAATAATAAGTGTGCAAGAGTTTTAAAACAAAATTTCATCAACTTATAATTAGACGAGCAAATTTTCACATCTTTCTCGAACAATTTCCAGAAAATTGAAATTTTTTTCCGATTTGTATTTTACTGTTGTTGTTCTATATTGGCAAATTAAATAATGTATGCAATTCACTAGTACAGAGTTAAACAATGTATTAGATTTAATGGATCAATAGTGGTACAGGAATATACTTTTAGTCCATGTATTTTTTGTAGTGTATTTAACTCTCTTAGAAAAGCCAATTCGTCAGTGTATGGTTTATTGATAATGAAAGGATATGATCGTACAGTCACACAAACATTCAACCAAAAAAAAGTACTGCTAACAAAAAGGAAGCGAGATCATTTCTAATTAAAGCAGTACTCGTCATGCGACGTCTCAGATGCTCTCAGTACATCTCAATACTTCAAAAAATTAGAATTCATCGAATATTGCTGCTATTATTGAATTTCATCATAGAAATATACACTAATGAATAAATATAGCTTTAAAAAACAACAAGAAAGGAAATCAAAGCCACGAATGCCTAACTTGGAATGTTGAGGATTACTGTTTGTAAGAGGAACTAATTCAACAGCAATGAAAAAACCAAATATTTATGTTAGGAAGCAGACTCACAAATGCAATATCAAGACAGAGCAATGCACCAAAATCCGCATTTTTATCATTAGTTATCGAAAACACCATCCTTCAGCAGTAGGCTTTCTAGCAGAAATTTCTCCATTTAAATTTAACCAAAAATTCTTTTACTACATGAAATATTGAAAAGATTTCAATATCTACAAAATGATGAAGGATGGAATTTCGAAATTTCAACACAATTCGCTTCAAATCGAAAATCAGCATAAATTTCTGGTTAGATCATGAATTTCGACTCTGAAAAGCGCGTCGTCTTTTCGTGATGTTTACCGCTGAATCATTCTGCTTCCTAATGGCTGCACCACCACATTCATTACTGCTCTGAAGAAATGTACTGCTAACCACACTTTCAACTTGACAAGAGAACCTTTTATTCTGATTTTAAGAACATTCGAATGAAAAGTACCTAGACTCCACAAAATTTGACGAATTTTTTCATTCCAGTGAACAAATTCACGTTTTTTGATGACGGAATTGACTCCCTTTTAAAAAAACCTACCGTGCCAAAGCTCACTTTATTGTCGGTATTTAAACTTTTCGGCTTTCTTTTTCTATTAAAACTCGAAAAACGAAGCTAATACGAAATCAAAATTCTTTTAAAACAGAAATGAAGTTACTTCAGGTGCTTCAAGAATCTCGTCCAAGTCGCACGTTAATGCCTCTTTGAGAGCATCTGGCGATAAAACGGTGAACGGTGTTTCCAAAATCGAATCACGCGGCTACAAACAGTGATAAAATCAATCGAACGTGAAATTTAATATTGATTCTGACCAATGATTATAAGTTTATGACGGTGGCAAACATAATTATCGCCTAAGCGAAGAAGGAAAGCAATCACTAGCTAGCATGAAAATTTATCGCTTACCCGATATTGACTCAGCCTTCTTGGTGCTTCCTCTTCATTAGTTTTGTTAATCAATTCACAAGCATCCGGGATTTCAACTGGTTCTGGAAGTTCTACCTTCTTCCTACGTTCCGGCGTTTCGCCTCAAATTATAACTTTTACTTCCAAGGAATCAACACAAAATTAGCAGTAACAATAACTGTAACAGTTTCTATTTGATTACTAAAAGGTGTTCAGGTCAGCAAAAAATTTCGGAGTTTTCGATGTCACTTTTTAGAGGTAGTGTACATCAAGCAGCAATATCAAACTGTTTTTTATTCGAAATTTGAGAACAGATTTATGAAATTAAGTTGCCATAAAATATACCAGTGCTGGATAGACGAACAATATTTTTTCCAATAAATTCTTCGGTTCGTAAATGTGCTTCATTTACTTCTTGGAGCAACAATGATGATTCTACTCCGCTTAGCTCCATCTAAATTTAAAACAAAAAATCATTGGGGGAAGTCATATAAGAAGTAAATCGGTACACGAAAAAAGAATTTTGCAGTTAAGATAAACTATAAGATCACAAAAAAAAAAAAATTCATTACCAGACGCATGGCAACATCTGTGTTTGAGTTTGCCATCTCATTTGCACGTGCAGACACCAAATCGCCCTGCTCTTGCAAATCTCTACTCAACGCTTCCACTGTTTTGTGTGTCTGCAGTAATTTAATATTATCTTCACAAAAAATTCTGAATGTATAATCAAATCTTAATAAAATGGCAAAATACACTAAATGATACAACAAAAATGTGATATTTTAACTTACATTCTTGACGTGCTCCCTCTGGCAAATCATTTTCTTTGAAAAATCATCTGTGAATGATTTCCAAGCCTCCTTAATGGAGCATGTCTCGTCGACGGTAGCTTTCACATATGCACTTTGACTTTCAAAAACATTCTGTTGTTCGACTTTCAGTGACTCCAATTTTTCGCTCACTTGTTGCGTTTCCTCTCTTGTCGTTTCAATGTAAGTTTCTAATACATCAATGATCTATAACAGTAGACAAATGGACAGCTATTAAAATGAAAAATTACGATAAAATAATTCTAAATGACAATATATTCCTTAGACTAATAAAAAATTAGAGAAAATGTATGTTTTTAGCGAAGCATTAACAAAACGCTTGAATTAAATCATAAAATGAATAAAAAACAAACGAATGCCATTGTAAACCTTAACACTTCCTCCTTGAAGTTCCAAAACTTAAGCTCAGTTCTATCCAAAATTTCTGGCCATCATCGCAATGCGAAAAGTTAGCCACTAGTATCTGCAACTTACTATATGCTTCATTTTTTCTGCCTCTGACACAGTGAGATTGGTATAATCGGTGGAAACTTCATGATAATTTTTCCTCAGTAGTTCATACTCTTCTACCTAGAACGAATATAAACATTACTACAGCTCTGAAACAATATGCAAAAATTATACAAGTATGACAAATGAAAACCCCTCCATTTATAATTATTAATTATCATATGATTAGCAATTTCATAAAGAATTCTGAAACTTTTTCCTTGCAGATTTGTAGAATCTTTTCAGCGAGCATTTTTTTTTTTTTAAATATGGGAACTCATAATAAGTTTAGATTTGATCTCGTATATTACTCACATGCTTCACTATAAAATCAATAAATTTGTTATGCTGCTCGTACAACTTTTCATGATAACTCTCTGCACCATTAATGAACGTGCAGACTTCCTTCAAAAAACTGATAGCTGAATTATCAGTGTCACCCTGAAATCGAACATATGATATCATGACTGTAAGAGAATTAATTGGTAATGAAGCACAAAATCATTTTAGAAAATACGCAAACTTAGTAAGCTCCAAAGTCTTTTGAATTTCTCATACTCCAATCATCTTGAATCAAATAGTGAAATACCTCATAAGCAGTGAAAAAGGCCATCAACTGCGAACGTAATAATTCTATGCAGTCTCGAAATGAGTGCACATCTTCTTCTATATTCAATTTCATTCGTTCTAAAATTCGTAACATTCAACTGTACAAATCTGCACAAACACCATTAATATATTTGGATTTGAATGCGTGGTGTCGAAAAGTATCTAAGCCCTTATATGGAAAGTAATACTGTGCGTGAAACATCAATGCTGGTGTCATAAAGAAAAGTTTCATAAATATTGAGAATCTGAATCCGTCCCAGTAAAAATAAAAATTAAAAAAAAGTGCCGAAAACAACAATTATGAAATTCATGTCAACCCATAATAACGTAAAACTATTGCGTGATTTGATCCAACTTAAATTTACGAGGGAAAGTTCATCTACTTATGGACTGATGTAAAGAAAACCTCTGGTCGAAGCCTAAGAATCCAAACTACTTCAACAGTTAGCATTTGATATCGGTGATAGTTAACAATGCTTAATACATGCTTAATTTTGACTTCAAAAGCAACAAAAAAAAAAAAAAAAAAAAAAAATTGACGAACTTCTTACCACAACAATCAGTTATTTTTTCCATTTCCGACTGTGACATATCATTCCAAGCTTCAACATCTTTCTTCAACTTATCAGTACTTTGAGCATTGCTTCTTGTATACTGGACATACAGTTTTTCATTTTCATTTGCTGCATTACGGAAAGCATCAATTTTGTCATGTGCTTTACCTAACTCCCAGTCCAAACGCGAGTAATTCTGACGGAGCTAGAATAATGAGATCTTAAATTAGAATTCATTACTCATAAACATGAAAAATTCGAAAGTACGTGCAAATAAAAATCAGCTAGAATCTGTAAATATATTTCATAGGTTTCAAGTCTTTATTTTTTTTTCTTCAATTATTTCTTCGAATAATTAATACTAGCCTGCCTATTCTCTGCTTCGCTTCGATTTGCTGACTCTTGCAATTTCTTCAGAACTGTTTGATGATTTTCCAAATTCGACTTGCAATTTGCTAATTCCTTTAAATTTAATTTACTACCAGAAATTTGATTCATCAGAAATGTTGAACATTCGAAAAGAATGTCTTTAAATGTTACTCTCTACTTTTAATCTAGAATGTACGATAACTGAGACAATAACAGAGAATAAAGCGCTAAAAGAAAAGAATCCGACCGAAGTATTTTTAATCGCAAGAATCGCAAGAACAACAGAACTTGGAAGATACAACGTTTAACAGCGATCACTGATTTTTGTAGAGAGGTAGCAAAGGTAAAGCATAAACACTACCTACCAAGCTTAACTGAGCGTTTTCATTGCAACGTTCTTGATACTTCTGCTCCATATGTTTGTAACGCTCGTAAAGACGGCCATAATGCTGGCCCAAAATTTCTGCATCTTGCATTAACTATAAAAATAGAAATAAATAAATATAGTTTTTCAATACCTGGAAATGAAGTATGATGTATACTATTCTAGAACTGTGAAGTCATTGACAGAAAAAAATTTCAAATAGACATAAAAGCTTGCCAACTGGATGCGTTCAAGGACTGATTGCAGTTCATCAGTGAGTGTTTCGATCTGCTGGCTCTGTTGCGCAAGTTGAGTATTCATGTTCCTGCAAATACCACTTGAAAAGTTTGCAAATGAATATTATTTGGCAGGTGAAATCTTTATTAAGATACACTAAAATACAGTGAATTAAATCCAAATCAAATACTAAAAATATCTAAATAAAAGTGCCCGGCAAATATGTGCCTAACTATAAAATATAAAAGCAAAACTCACTCATAATTTTGACGGTCAACAAAGAAGCCCGTCTTGTCACGCGCGGCTTGCAAATCGCGCATCAGGCGGTTCATTTCACCATTGTAAGCCTGAAAAAGGAATGGTCGAGAACTTGTACAATTTTCGAAAGTGAAATTGCTTGACTGAAAGTGGAATCACTCCAATGAAATGACAAATTTACAAGTTGTAAAATCAACAAATGAGTAAAATGTACAAAACACATGACAGCATGGCTGCAATTGTTGTGGTTGGCTTTCTCCTGATTTACTAAATTTGATGGGATTTTCACTGACATAAATGTACCTTAAGTAGAGCACGATGCGTCAATTTCTGATTTATTTCAGGCTGATTCTTAATATTCTTTGCAGTTGAAGCATACTCCAGTGTGCTAATCGATTCCTAAAAATAAAAAAAGCAAACTGGAGTGTTTCGAGAAATCTTCCTCACATCGTCAAATTCTTGAAATTCCAATGAAAATCTATCTCTCCAATTCTAAAGAACAGAATTTAAAATGTATGGCTGATCGTGACAACTTACTTCAATGTTGGTGGAGGCAGGCGATAATGTTGCTACAATGGTAGTAATAGTCTTCCCACCTAATGAATCTTGCAAAATTCGTGTAAGTTTGCTCTCTCTGAAATATTGACTTAAATAAGCCTGTACAACTTCAATTTTTTTCTAAAATACTTATGTCGTATTTGTGCAATGTCCAATGTCGTATTTGTCATTAATTTGGTGCGCAGCACAACGGGCAGGAATCAGCACATACCTCAACCTATACTAACATCAAACGGCAATTGAGAACAATAACACTTAACAACAAATATGGAGTTAAAAAGTTTTTTCTATTTAGGTTAATAGAAATAAAAGTAATCGAAAACAATAAACTGGTGAAAACTTTAATCCGTATTAGATACAAAGAATTTTGCACGGAAAACTTAGCACAATAAAACCATGAAAGCTTAAAAGATCACCTGTATGGGACGTGACCAGCTCCTGATGTTAAAGCCATAATAACTCGACCAAGTGTTAATAACGACTGATTAATACTACCTGCACATAAAACTAGTGCAAGAAATTAAAAGTTGATAATCAAAAATTTTAAAAAATAAAAATAGCTGCAAGTAACACTATCTATAAAAGGATGAATAAGACAACCAACCTGCTTCTCGAGCTCTTTTATCGATGGAGCCGGAACGGCCAATATTTTCCGAACCAGCCAAATCAATTAAACTTAACTTTCCTTGTTTGATAACTTCTTCCCCACTTACAGTATTTTCTCGAATTACAACCGTTATAGTAAAAACGGTATGAGAACGGCTAAAAACCAAAAAAGAAAAATATCCTTCCCACAACTTTAAAATGAATTAAAAAATATTTGTTTCATCATAACCTTGAATTCAAATTCATTTGAGTCGCAGCAGTCCGTCGTTTTTCTGCACCCTTCTTTAGTAATTCACGTACTTCAAGACGATCAATCACTGGAACTTCTTCCAAGCCACTAACGATAACCGAACCCTAAATTCTGTCCGAAGCAATGCAACTTTTGTAAACGTTTAACATATCATAGTATTGAGAAGATGAAATTTTGGTTACCTTTCGCACAGAATCTTCGAAGAGACGCAATCTTGCGTGACCCAGCTCACCATTCCCAAGCAAATCATACAATTCTTCATTGTACAACTCAACATATGATACACGAACTGAGAATTCTTCCGCATCCTTTAAATTTGTAAAAATTTTTGTTTGTTTTGAATTTATAAATTTCCCTACTAAGCGGCCTGCACGCCTCACAACAGGATCAAAACAAACGTAAAATCCAGCTGTCTTGTATCCTAAATTGTGCCAATCGTCACTAAATGAACTCTAAGAATTTTAAATACGCAATCTTGAACAAACAATTTCCTGAATACTAATTCAAATGACAAATATATACATTTACTGATCAAATATTTCTGTCAAAATTCCATAATACAAACCAACGAAAATAATGAATTCTCTGAATCAAGCAGTACCTGGTTTTCTAACTCAGTGAAAATGTGTTGCAAAGCTCGCGGTATTATACCAACTGAAGAATCTTCGTTCCACGAGTGCTCATGAGTTGAGCTGATCTGCTCACCTTCCATTGTGAATGTTTTGCCTGTACTTGTTTGTCCATAACTGAAACTAACCGCTGTGAGAGGAAAAAACAACTGAAAAAGTTATAAAAACAATAACGACCTAGTAACCAGATATAGATACAATACCAGATAGAACCTACGCAAACAAAGTGCAGTTGTAGCCAGCAAGAACATTTTTAACCAGTGGTTCGACCAAGTCGAAATATATGTCCAACTGTTTTGCCTGCGCTCCATATACCTAAATTTAGACATAATTAGCTTCATAACTTCATAATTAGCTTTCGGTAACAAAAAAAAGAATAAGAAAAAATCAGATCTCAATTAAGTGTCCAACAAAAAAAAACCGGCATAAAAATAAGGAACACTAAACTGAGCACATTTAGCGATCAATCATAATCAAAATGTCAAGTAGTCCATCCCAACAACAATCATTAGAACTCTAACAACTTAATTTTGCAAAACAAGAAAACAGAAGAAATCCCAGAAATGTGAACAGTAAAATCTTTTCCGACTTAAATGATAACAGGCCAAGTGGTATCTTGTGGTTCGGGCAGAATAAGGCAATAGGTTATTTAAGATTTAATTACACCTTATCGAACGGCCCGAATTCCTTGTTGACTCCTCGGTCAATCACAACAATACTTCGTTTGCGAGCATTTGCCGTAAGTGAACAACGAGCCTTTTCAGCAATCTCATTATCATTCATCGGTCTAAATTTGATATGTCTTACTTAGTAATTCAACTGACTTCAAAACTTCACATTTTGTTTCGTCGTGACTGATTACAGTCTTTTTACTTACAACTTAAATTATTCAATCTGTTACCTTATCCGGACAGCAACGCGCACATTTTTTCCAGTTTTAGCGTTTTTATCTGTATTCGACATTTTTACTGAAATTAGAACAATTTAAATTATATAACTACACAGAGTAGGACGCTGTTATAACTTTCCAGAAAAATATCCATATGCTTTGCTTCCTGTTTTTGCTCATCAAATCACAGTATGTGGACAAGATCACTTTAATCTTTCAAAGAAAGGAAAATAAATGAAATGAAAACTAAAATCAAAATTTTTTTTTTAATTCCTTTGAAATCTCAAATGTTAGTGCATCATGATTCCTTAAGAATCCTTGGCTGTTTATCGCAATTAATCACAACCCTATTTCACATGAAAACAGCAAGTGACCAAAAGATCATTGATAAAACTAAAGTCATAAGTTCGATCAGTAAAATCGTTTAGCTGTCGTTGAATAGTTCTGAAAGGAGAGTTACTTCATACTTCTCTATTTGAGTTAACTCCTTCATTCATCACCCTTGTTTCCGCTATTTTTGCATATTGCTCTCTCGAATTGTTGGTCAGATGCAATTGTTTATTCCATGTAACTCTCTGCTTAAAGCTAGCCTATTTGATACTTAATACGGTTGAAGAAGAAATGGCCAAGTATTTGCAATTTCCTCATTAAATGGAAATAACTCGAATTTAACCAAAAAGCGTTCAGACTTTAAGTATTGCAAGCATAAACATTTGCAGTCTCCTGCACGTTGCACAATGGTATAGTTGATAGCACAGTTAGGAACTGATATTTTTGTTCATTCAAGCTGAGAAGAATTAAAATTCCCATTATTACAATTCACCTTGTTGTAGTTGGGGATAGGATACATTAAGACGATTTGTCTCACGCACCAATTTAGTTCGAAACACCATTCTACAACAAATCAATTTCTAGCAATGCAATAAAATCTCGATCTTATTTTTAAGGAGGAAACTTTAAATTTATGGTATTTTTGTCAAAATCAACACCAATCTTCGAATAAATTATGTCATTTCTTCAATTCAATGGTACAAAATGCCACAAAGTGTTCTTAAAAAGCTTAGAAAAGTGAAAAGAAATGTGGTGTTGAATGAAAAGCTTATTATACTTCCATATGTTATTAGCACTTGAAGAATGCAATACTTGAAACAAACAAAAGAAATCGTATCGTTGAATCCAACGGATAAATCACACGCCTATTTCTCAATCACACGTACGTCTACACAAACAACTGGAATAACTGAATATGGTTGATCAGAACAATTAAACAACCGGTCACTCAAAGATATTTCTCTTCTAATAAGCACTACACGCATAATACATCGCTCAAAATTGTATTCAAATTATGCCGCGAAAGTTTCATATCACACACATACTGTGAAACTTTAAATCCCTTGAATGTGAAGAAAGTATGACGGGAAGAGCAGTGAAGATTTTGGTGATTCGGTAGGTTCACGCTCGTTTTGTTGAATTCTGTCCTGCATGTAAACAGTATCGCACGTAGTTTACATTTTACTTATGAAAGAGCCTTTTTTTTTTTCACAAATTACGTCTCATTGTTTTATGCACGCAATCATTTGAAGAAGTTAATTTGTTTGTAATGTAATATCAATTGTAGATTGAATTAGTATAGCTGTATTTATTTATAGATATGTATTATATATGTGTCTACGTGCCTTTGTATCACTTTTAAATTAGGTCATATAATTGACATTACAAATGTTTGACATACAACGAAGTTATATTTTAAAATATAGTTTTATTGCAGTGTTGGTCATAGAAAATGTAATGATGTATGAAATATAACAAATCTACGAAATAATACATTTACCTTTGTGATATTGTAGCAGTTAATAAAATGTAGCAATGTGATTATGAATACGACAACTTATTTATATTTGCTCCTCAATCATTTTCATTTAACGAATATTTGAATAGGGTTGAAGTTCAGCTATATTCTTTTTAGGTGTCATGCTTCCTCATCCTGTGATTATGGCTGATTTTGACATGTTATACGACAATGAAAATAAGATGAGAAAATGTGAGAGCGGAAACATGCAAAACAACAATGGTTGTAATCATCGAATTACCACAACTTCACCCGAAGAATGGACTTATGCCGATGTTGCCATATGGCTTAGTAAACAAGGCTTTGGAAAGTATGCAAATATTATTGCTTACAAACATAAGGTACTCATGTTGTTACGCAATTAGTTGTTTTTATTGAATAAATAATGAATTACTACCCATCTAACTTATGAATAGCAAATATATTTGGGAAACAAGTTTAACAACTTTCTGCATGTACCATTTTCATTTGCTATTGTTTTGAAAAGAAACGTTTCTCGTGGACTTATTCAAGTCTTGTCTTTCGTGCATTTTAGATCGATGGTCGTACATTGCTTATGCTAACTGAAGTTGATTTGCGCGAGAAACCACTGAATTTGAATTGTCTTGGTGACATTAAGCGTATTGCTTTAGCTATTTCGCGGTTAAGAACGATCTTAATGCCTTCAGAAGCAGTGGTTAGTATTTGCATGGGCTAAAAAATTTTCTGAAGGAATTAATCTAGTTCTGCTAAGATTATTATTCATTTTTCACTGTAGTTGAGGGCAATCAAAATGATATAAATGCAATTGTAATCAGAACAATCATGATAGATCGGTGCGGTCGATAAAGCAGTATAATTGCTTTATGATCGCTTCAGGTTGTGCTGATGACTAGGACAGCTTTCTGCAAAACTTTTCATTGATATTGACATTTTCATTGCAAGTTTTCTATTTATGTTTTGAATAGATATATACATTTGTTACTAATAGGTAGCATTTGTTACTGGTGATTCAGCACAATTTATTTAGTCAGATACTTATGATTATCGGTTGGAGAACTATAAATCTTTTTCTAGTTACAGATGCAGAGTAGTATTCAACTAGCTGGTACAAACAGTAAGAGTCAAATCGATCCAAGTGATCTTCCGATAAATGTTGATTATAAAAATAGAGTGATCCCTACTGCGAGCTCCTATCCAAAAATTTTGTCCAAAACAAGGCAAAGTTTGTTATATTATTAGGCCATATTTTTTTTCTTGTTCGATGAGTGAGCTATCATCATTTATCGTCAATACTAGCATGAGCGAGGCGCTAAATTCACCAACCAACTACTCCACATTTATTTATAACAGTTTCAGTCTGTTGTATACTCTTCTGGGCTAGTAGCGATTTGAATGATAAAGCATGTAGCACTAATTTTATGTAAAGACCACTTATATTTTCAGTAAAACTGCACAGTGTATTGTGGATGATAAAGCTACAAATTCGTTGGATGAGGGATTAAAGCAAATGCATCTTTTGAGCAGGGAAGATTTAATACGACAGGTAAGTCGTTTGTGCTCGTAACCGTATTCTTTTTTACACTTTCGATTAGGTTTCTTTATTTCATAATTTAAAGTTGGAATTTTTGATGTTTAAATTTAATTAGTACTCAGCATTTTAGTACACGGATTTAACAGGACAACTGCTTTATGTTTTCGAGAAGAGCCTAGTGAACAGATTTGCAGGTGGAAAGCCCCGATACGAAATTGAAGTCGTTCGTAAAATTAACTATTGCTTTTTGTTATTGTACGTGTTCTTTATTGATTACTGCTTTTGTAATGGTTCTTGTACATGATCGTGTACCAGGTGAGCTGCTTTTTATTACAGAAAATGTATTTAAGATTTTTAAAGAAAAAGAAAAGGGAAGTACGTGCTGTTGTGTTGGGCTGTCTCTAGTATGCTTCATTTATTAATAATAAAATTAGTCACCAAATTTCAGATATGAAAACGTATCCACCTTTGCCGGATATCGTGCTTGATAACTTGCCATTGATACCATGGGCTTTTCAAGTTTGCGAAGGAATAGCAGTTTTTCTAGCATTACTTTGGCTTACGATTTTGTTCTTCCATAAGCATCGGTATTTTTTAAAGCAGTCACCAAAAAAGTTGTCTGTGTGGAACATTGGTGGACAAATAGTTGTCGGCATTACATTTAATTTATTCTTGAAGAATCACTTATTATAGCGCAACTTGATTTGTTTTAATAAAATATAGTTATCAATAAAAAAAACTTAGGAAGCACATAGCTATTTTTTTGATTCTGATACGCATGATGACGTTTTTTCATTTGAGAAATCTTTGTTTTCTTTATAAGAATATTTTTGCAGAGATATAAGCCAATTCATGGATAAATGTTTGCATATTTTTCTTACTACTTATATTAGAACTGCTAAAGTGGTAGTATAGGTATTTTAAGGCACTCTTGGAGAGTAATTCTTTTAAAAAAAAATTATTGATAACTTGGGATTTTAGGTCTGATTGCTTGAAAAATAGGAACAAAAATATGTACTGTTTTTTTTTAATTTTTTTCAGAGTCGTTATAATGCGACGGATGTTCTCTTTGGTTGGAACTGTCTTCCTTTTACGTTGTGTTACGATGCTAATCACATCCTTATCGGTGCCAGGTCCACATTTAGAATGTCGTTCACAGGTATTCCTTTTTCTTAGAGGAAAAATATGTTATTGATATGTGAAAAGTATTTATGGTGACTTCATGAAAACACTCTGCGTTTCGTCTTCTTATTCTCTGCAACAAATAATATTGTTTAGAACTGCAGTAACATTATTCACGAGGACTCTTTTTTCCTATTTCATATCTGAGCTGCCTATATGAAGATGTTTTCTGCTGATAGAAACTTTTCTTATGATGGTTATTGGAAATGGTGGATTAACTTTTACCATTTTAATTTTTAATAGAGTTATGGTACGTTCGTCGCAAGACTTCAGCAAGCTTACCACATCTGGTCACATCTTGGTATGTCAATTCATGGTGTGCGATCGTGCGGTGACTACATGTTCAGTGGCCACACAACTGCGATGACATTGTTAAACCATTTCATCACTGAATGTTAGTTCATGTTATTCGTCTTTGTTCAATTTTTTATGTTGTATTCAGGTTCCATGAGACCATTATCATAACAGGTCGCTGCTTCCTTTCTTTGTTGATACAAATAATTTCTGATGCTTTGCACCTCTAAGATTGACAATATTTCTGAAGGGTTGTTGTGCAGCACTTGCTGAAATGTTGTGATTTTCATTTACAGTAATTGCTGGGTGGTCACTGTTTAATAAAAATTATTACTCCTGGCCTATTCATTTACAGTCAGTTCATTGTTTAATAATTAAATTTATCCGTAATCTTTTGATCTACTTTGCAGCAGTTGTTCTGTTCCAATTGCTATGTTTATAATTTTAGGCGAGATTTGTTGAAATCTTATACGGTCGTAGTAAATCGATTACTTTTTAGGCTGTCATTTTTTCAACTAAGCACAGAAATAAAAAATAAGTAAATTAAAATAAATATACACATAAATTAAAATAAGCACATGGGAATAAGAGTTTTCGTTTATGTCTGCAGAAAAACAGGTTAACGAAGTTTTTAGATCTTGTTAAGTAGTGAATTAGATAGTAAATTTAAACAAATTTTACAGATACACCAGATTCATGGCATAGCTTGCATACGATTACGTGGGTTTTAAATCTATTCGGGATATTTTTCATTCTGGCTGGTCACGAACACTATAGTATTGATGTATTCGTCGCATTCTGTATTTCATCTAGAATGTTTTTATATTATCATGCATATGCATATCAATTTAGTATGGCAAGAAACGATAATCGAATGAGATTATGGTTTCCGCTTGGCTGGTATGTTTTACTTACTTTGTTTCCGCTTGGTATGTTTTACATAATATTTTTGTATGGGTTTAGCAAATTTTGATAGAGTTACTTAATTTTGACAAATTAGGATAGTTCATTTAAAATCAGGGAAGCACTTTGTTGTGATTTGAGCATCAAATATATTATGCAATTAATCAACAAATGTGTAAAATTATTATGATTTATGTAGTGAAAAAGTCGAATTTGATAGTGATTGAAATGCAACATTATATTTTGGCTTTGGCCTATCATTTTCAGAAATGTCAACAATTGTTTTTTAGGTTTTTCGAAGCAGGCGGGCAAGGCCGTGTTGCAAATGATTTTGATCTTCCGCTTTATTTTCCAGTAATTTCGTTTCCTTCATTTGGGAAAAATATATGTGTGAAAAATAAAGAAAAAGCAAATTTGGATAAGAAGCCCTTATCAAAGCTTGTTGTGGATAGCTGTAGTATTTCAGTGGATTGCAGCAAACATCTTAAGAGACGAAAGAATAAGAAAAATGAAGCTTCACTATGCGAACATATAGCTTTTAGGAAAGATTTTTCATAATTTTATTTCTTTTATAGTTGGGAATGGAAAAACTTTTTGCATAATTTTGAACAAAGAAAATTTTCAAAAAGAATATCAAATTTCCTATGAGGATTAACTTAAAGTAGATGAATTATCATTTTACTCAGTTATTAGATGGAGCTGAGAAAAAAATTGAATCCACAATGTTAAATCAATGAAATGACTACTTTATTCGTCTTTTATCGACTTACTCTCTGTGGCCGTAATTTTCACTATTTTCATTTATTCCACTTCTTTATTACTTAAAAAATGTATTATGCTTGTATCATGTTTCCTAATGTATCAGAAAATTTAAACCAAGTTTGCCTTACTGTTTCATGATCTGTTTTTAGTATCGGAATGCTTCATGTGATTAAAATTTGTTTGGTAATTAGGGCTATCGTTACTTACAGATTTAGTATCTCTGTGCTTCTGTAATTATTCTACAGCATATCGTGTACAAACTGGTCAGAATTTTGTTCTCTCTATAAGGCTTTTGTAAATTACTATTGTATATTACTGCCCAGTGGAGGAAGCTACTATTAGCTTCTCTACAATATTGTTGGGTTTTTTTTTTTTTTATTAAGTACTATTAATACAATTATATTTTCGGCGACCTTTTATTTTTTGAATTTCAGGATGAGATAAGTTGTTTTGAGTATCATTTAAATACATTTTATTGAGCCCAATTGTGCATTTTTCTGAATAATTCAATTTTTGAAATTGTACCAGCATAAGAATGGTTAATAATATAGATTGTCCATACTAAAAGTATCGTCTCTTCGTATGTCTCTTGACATTCATTCATATGTGATAATGTTCTATTCAATCTTCTTCTGTAAGCTATGATGTTGTTTTTTTACTATTTCTTTACATAATTATAAAAATTAAATTTTTGAAATCGATGTAATTTGCTTTTTTGAAAATCATTTTTCATAAGGAACCTGAAAAAGACCTGCATACTATTAAGCCAAATATGCTTAATGTTATTTCTGTAAGGGATCATATTTGCAGGAATGAACAGCGGGAAGTAATTAATGGTAGCAAAACTATGGTTCCTTTAAGGGTTTTCCTTACAATCAATCTGAATGTTAAGTTACACGTAAGAATACCTGTCGGGTAAATATCGTTAATTGCTAAGATAATGATGATATAGATAGTGGAGAATTAGAATAATTACAATTTGATATTTCCAACTATATCGCACAAAATTCTGCACAAAAAATCATTATGCATTAATTAATCTAAAGTTAAAAAGATACCTATCCCTTCTGAATAAAACAAAACAACTGAAAAAGTGTTTGTTTAGCAATAAACACTCGAAGATATTCATTTTTCAATACAGTTAACCTGAATAATCTTTCCATCAACTTTCAACTAAAACTTTTAAGAGCAAAATTACACACTGGGAATCTGGGAATCTCACTGATAAAACTTAACTGCACATTGTTTCAAAAGTATCCACACCTTTGACACTAATCACAAATTCGACAAAAATACGTAGCAATGAACAAATGATTCAGTGATTATTTAGTCTAAAGAAGTGTTAAGAATTACTTCTCATTTAGTCTGCTTTTAGGAATCACTTCTCAACCTCATAGTGCTCATATTTTCACGTCAACAGACGAACTCTCTTCATAGAATAGTCTCTCTGATTTTATAGTTCTATAAATAAATAAGGTCATATAACATGTTTTGTTCGACGATAGTGCAAGGGATGACGTGGTACTACTTTTCCCTTCCCAACCATGGAATTTTCTAGAAAATTCGCTCTATGAAATTTACATTGTTACATATGAATTGTACTGCAACCATACACATATTTCTAAATACCAAATCATGAAAAACTCCCTGAATGATATATATATATATATATACTATAATAATTTTCTATTCACAGATCTAAGAAAAGACCCCCTCCATTTCAAAAAAGTAAGGAAGCTCGGTAAATTCAGATAAGTAGAAGAATTAGAGACAAATGTGTGAGTACTTTCCAAAGTGTAATCACTACTATTTGTGAAGTCTTTGAATTTCAAAATTGTATTTCTAGCTCCATGATCAATTTAATACATTTTCATTCATCATTTTTGCACAAAAATTTACAGTAAGCATGAATTTCATTAATAGCCACCACGAAGACGAAGGACCAAGTGCAGAGTCGACTCTTTCTGAATATTGTAATCAGACAAAGTACGACCGTCCTCCAGCTGCTTTCCGGCAAAGATCAATCGCTGCTGATCTGGCGGAATGCCTTCCTTGTCCTGGATTTTTGCTTTGACGTTTTCGATAGTATCGGAAGCCTCCACTTCCAAAGTTATGGTTTTACCCGTCAAAGTCTTCACGAAAATTTGCATCCCTCCACGTAATCTGAGTACAAGATGTAAAGTAGATTCTTTCTGAATGTTATAGTCGGAAAGTGTGCGACCATCTTCCAGTTGTTTTCCTGAAAAAAAAATTTAGATTGCAGCTGCAAGAACCTCCAACTCGATATCAAAACCCCGGAGTATCCTTAGTCGTAGTGTTCACTGATTTCACAATGCAGTAAATTCGCGACCCAAACCTGCGAAAATAAGCCGCTGCTGATCAGGAGGGATACCCTCTTTATCCTGGATTTTGGCTTTTACATTCTCGATCGTATCCGACGCTTCTACCTCCAGCGTTATAGTTTTGCCAGTAAGCGTCTTGACAAAAATCTGCATGCCACCTCGAAGGCGGAGTACCAAATGCAATGTCGACTCCTTCTGGATGTTATAGTCAGACAATGTTCGACCATCTTCTAGTTGCTTACCTTAAGAATTATACTCGTTAATGACATATTTACCATCACTGCAACACCATATTCCACTTTGTATTCATTAAACAAAAATTTTATGAAATCTTCATTTGTTAAGGAATAGGTAACCCAAGTGTACCTGCAAAAATAAGACGCTGTTGATCCGGCGGAATCCCTTCTTTATCTTGAATCTTCGCCTTTACATTTTCAATCGTATCAGAAGCTTCAACTTCTAAAGTGATTGTCTTGCCTGTTAACGTTTTCACAAAAATTTGCATACCACCCCGAAGTCGAAGTACCAGATGGAGCGTAGACTCTTTTTGAATATTGTAGTCAGACAAGGTACGACCGTCTTCCAACTGTTTCCCTGCAAAGCACAGCAAATGACCATCCGTTTGAAAATTACACTATTTTTACACCTATATCTTAAAACAATTCCTGGTCCCGAAAAACTCAAATTATCCTAACAAATACTACCGATAGAGAATACATCAGCTGTTCAAAAAAACACACCGGCGAAGATTAATCGCTGTTGATCTGGTGGAATCCCCTCTTTATCCTGGATTTTCGCCTTGACATTCTCGATAGTGTCGGATGCTTCCACTTCCAATGTAATCGTTTTACCGGTAAGAGTTTTGACGAAGATTTGCATGCCACCCCTTAATCGAAGAACCAAGTGCAATGTTGATTCTTTCTGGATGTTGTAGTCTGATAAAGTTCGTCCATCTTCCAACTGCTTACCTAAAAAGAATGGGTCATTAAGTGTACCTATTTCTTAATGTATCGCTACTTAACTTTCACAAGCCCAAAATTAGTAAAATTCTTAAAATATCCTATCAAAATTCTGCTTAACAATTAAATTACGTAGAAATGTAGTTTATATCAAACAAAGTTGAATGTTTCTCATACCAGCAAAAATCAGACGTTGCTGATCCGGTGGGATACCCTCCTTATCCTGGATTTTTGCTTTAACATTTTCAATTGTATCTGAAGCTTCCACTTCAAGAGTGATCGTCTTCCCAGTCAATGTCTTTACGAAGATTTGCATGTTTGGAATTGCAGCTGCAAATTATCAATGTTACGTTACTTTTCACATTCCAAAAGACTGGTTCTTTTCTCATTTGCAGTAGAAATCCGATAAAAAAAACTCTTGTAGATCTCGATATATGGGCTAAACTACCCCCAAGTAAAACATATATAGAAACTAGTTCTTTCCAAATGATCATAACAGAACAATCGGGACTTATGTCTCAATCTTTCTCAATTTTCTCAATCATGTTCTGCTTCTTCAAATCAATACTTAGTCATGGCTGCATCGATGACTAAGAGTATATTTCGCAATTTCCATAACCCGCAAACGAATTCCCGTAGCTCAGCAGCAACCCGAGAATTTCCAATACACAACCATCACCACACCAATGTATATACCAACCCTCAGAGACCGATAACCCAGCAAGCTAACCCCAATCCAACTTCAACCCGAATCGAACAACACTCACCAGTCATGCAACCCAACGAATGAATAGTTTACAATGCAGCCCGAGCAACTTTTATAGCATTCGATCTGAATGCCCTCCTCCTTACTCCTACATAACCGATCGATTAGTTGGCCAGTCACCCAGACATTCTACTACCCTTTTTCTCTAATTTCCCTACCCTTACAAAACAAAATAGTCCAATTAGGATGGAGCAAATAATAATGTACGTCTGTCGACTCATTGATTTTTCATCTCTGATAAAAGATAGGAACTAAATCAATCACAACTGATCAATGTGTAAACTTAAACATATGAATCATATTGTTTTTCAAATTTTAGAAATGAGACTATTTGAAAATAGTAACTTACTTATGCACGTCACAAACATGTATGCACGTCGCAAACATGTATGCACGTCGCAAGGATGTATAATTTGTTGAGAGAAACAAATAGATAGCTAAGAAATTAGCAGGACAGGTCATAAATTAATGAAATAGATCAATAGAATGGTTCAAAGTTCAAGTTATGATAAATTAGGTTGTAAATTTAGCTGATAACACCAATCTCGAATTTTCGAGTTTGGAATAGTAACTTACTTATGAATATGTTGCTTAAGCATGTATAATTTGTTGGAAGGAATAGATAGCTAAGAAGTTAGCAGGAGGACAGGTCATGAATTAATTAATGGAATAGATCAGCAGAATGGTTGAAAGTTTAGGTTATGATAAATTAGATTCAGCCAATCTGGAATTACATCATCGAACAATGTGACATTGGAGAAAATGAATGACCTCTTATAAGAGGACATATTTATACTAACTAACCTTTGACCTATCGATCCAATGTACAAGAGGAAAAGGACGAGCTGAGTAAATGAGGAAATACATTCCACCAAGAATCTAACCTTTCTTTCTTTCTTTACTTTCATCATAAATTAAATGAGAAAAAATTTATTGCATGGCTACTATGACTGTTGTGTTGTATGATTCATACAAAAAACTACAATCTATTACGGATCTGAAATGTGACCACCGAATAAAAATCACACGTGCAAATTAGTTTACTGATTTTATATTTAATAAGTATATCAGTTTGCTGAATCATATGTTCAAAAGCTTATAATGGATCATTAACATTTCATTCACTTACTTTTATCTAAATTAGTTTAATTAATGCTTAATTTTTTAACTTTAGCATCAAATTTAAAATCATTTCAATTTTCAATAGGAAATAGAATTATTCATTCTTAGCTTAACATTACTATATACTATAACTAGCAATTGCAAGATTTGATGAATTTATGAAAATATTTTTAAGCTTACATTTTTCAACTAATTTCAAGAGATTACTGCCCGTCCAAAGACCATTGTTTTCCTACTTTTAATTTTTTTTAAATGAAAATGAAACAAATAAATTTTTGTAAAAAATTAATATAAAATATAAAATAACTAAAGTTATAAGTAATTTTCCCTTATTCATCCTACCGTTTTTTATTGAATATAATAATTATTGAGCTGTCTAATAATGCTTTTGTTAAATTATTTAATTACAAAGAAAAACTGGAAATGTCAATATTTGTTACATTGGTGTATATACAATTTCGCTTTTCAAACTATGAAATCTGGTGAAAATAATTCCAAAGTTCCCAGTTCATAAGTTAATTACGAAAAGGCTCCTCCAACTCATATTTAGCTCATTTTTTGATTATCATTTCTATTTTATTTAAAAATTTGCTACATGTAAGCGCAATACAAATTGAAGCAAATTTGAGAGATAGTATAATCAGTTGTAATTATTATATCTCATTTTGTGCTCACCGAAAAGCTTTTTATCCGACGGTAAAATCAGAAAACGTAAGCGTAATATAACGAGAAAAACGTGAAGACAAATATCACTGATTCAAAATATTACTATTTCACAGACGCATTTTATGGCTTTTGTAGCTTTAGTTAATTCATTATCCTAACTGCCTCATCCATATATATATATATATATTCGTACTATTTAATGATAAGATAAATCATTGACATCCATCGATATCTTCTGTACGGCATCAGCAAATGTATCCAAAGGTCATTTGAAGATTTGTGAGCACACTTAAGGCAAGTTAGTTAGTTTTGTTCTCTATTTTTTGTTTAATTAATTTTTCCGTTTATTGTGACTAAACTTGAAGTAACAAACATTTTGATTTGAGACGTATAAGACAGTTCCGTCACTTTTTAGACGCATAACGTCTATCATCATACTCTAATGCAAAACTCTATAATGTGTAGAGATAAGCTGTCGATCGACCGATGCAAGTGGCATAGAAATTGCTGCTTCTTTTATCGATCCCAACTTTTTCCAATCTATGAATGAGTGTGAATAAGGTGACATTGCAAATAGCTTTTTTGAAATATATTGGGGACGATATATTTTTGCTTCAATAAGAAATAATTATCATTTTTTAGGACATTTCTTCATTTTGCCGTGCACCTATATATTCATCCACTTTTAAGGTATCAGTAATGCTTTTGTTTACGGTGAAACTAACGTTTCATTTTGTAACTTACGCAGAAGTCAATAATACTCAAATGATATATTTTTACTTTTAACAACATTTATATATACTTCCTGGCCACTTTATTATTAATGTAAGATTACACGTGCTAATCTTTTGCTATCACCTAAAGATTGCATTCTGATAATGCTTGAATTTCACCAATCTCATGAGCAATAATAGCTCGTCATGAGCCAAGGTATTCGCTTCAGATGTACAGTAGTTAAATTTCGCAAAGTTTAAACCAAACAAAATATAAGCGATGAGAGCAATGCATAGAACTATTTACTCTTTTTCTTTATCGTACAAATAATAGCATAGTTGAAACAGACATGAATTCCATGAAAACTAGCATTTCTTCCAGATCCGTTTTGGATGCCTAAAAGTAGATAACCTGTAATAATCAGGAACGTACGGACAATCACAATGTAACGTTGAAAGCTTGGTCAAAGGACCAACTTTAGAAGGTTTATCTGAAAAAACATAGCGATGAGTAATGTTTTCGATACGCATTACACTCGACCAGTGAAAAGTCCAAATGTTCAAAGCGATGATAGTATGCAGATTCCATGCTTAAGTATTGAAATTTTCCCATCCTTCGATAGATTCTATTGAATAGTGGACAGACTAAAAAATTTTATTCGAACAAGCAGAAATTAACTGAAACCAAAAATACTAAACTGAAGTTTATTATCTAACACTGCTGAGCACTTCGACTAGATTACATCCGAAAAGCAATAATAACAACTTAAAATACAAATCCTTTTTACAGAAGACAGGCGGTTAAGAAAAAACATCAATGCCGAAAAGTGCCTGCGTTTACTTTTTCTTCAAAAGAATACCAGCATTATTAAAAAGTATGGCCACGACAACACGCTTCCTCCTCTTTTTGCAAAGTCTTGCTTTTTAATCATTTAAATAAATCAAAATCCAACTAAAAGGAGTAAGGTCAACTGCAAGAACTTTGGAACTATTAAAGTAATTAAGAATGAGGAAGTTGTATATCTGGCCAACTAGATCTCGAACATTCATAAATTATCAGCAAATTAAATTCATTTTGAGTTAGATTTTGATTTCTTTTCGCCTCTGCATATTGAACTGCAGTGCCATATTTTTGAAAGTTTTTGCATTATGGGTTTCTTTCAACATATTAACAACTTCTTGAGTATTACCATATGGAAGGCCGTTTAAGCACTGTCTGCAATGTTAAATAATCAGAATCGAAAATAATGTAAGCAATATTAAAGGAATAATGCTTAATGAAGATCAGAAGGTATAAAATATTCTCACTTTGTTTCCTGTGGATAATTTCGGGCAAGTAACATCAAAATTTCCGAGAGAGCTTCAGCTGTTGATTTCATCAGTTCAGTTTGTAGGCGATTAAATACAACACTAATAAGATTTTCGCCAGCTTCTTGAAGGACTTCTGTGAATGCACCATTATTGATTATATTCCTGATTACTGTAGCAAGCAGGACTGAACCCTTCCGACATAGATTTGTATCTTTGCTGATGGCCAGAATCTGAAAACATGATTTCAGTGCACCCTTTTGCAGTATATAAATTGATGCTTAATATTACGGACTAGGCAAACTTGACCCCGAACAATTAGAGTAGTTTCACTCAAGAAAAAATTCAAACTATGACTGAAGAAGTCTGGTTGAAAAAGCCATAATGAAAAAAGCTGACCTTAAGTGCTATATCAAGCACTGCTCGAAGGAAAATATATCCATATGCCGATGAGCCGCAAACAAGTTTCCAGTCTTTCTTCACTATATGATAAGCTAATTCTATATGTTCTTCACGAAATTCTTCCATTGATTCGTTAATATTTTTGAACCAAGATGCCATTTGCGACGCGAGTTTCACGATCAAATCGTTCAAATCATTACCCGAGCAAATTAGAACTACTGATTTTGCTAACTTGCAAGCAGCAACTGGATACCTTAACATAATAAAATCAAGCACAACACAGTAAGAGTCCAGTAGTGCTTCAGCATCATCTTGAACGGCTATCAGACCTGAACGCAAAACATCACAAATTTTCTCCACCAAAATTTCAGAAGATGAAAAGTTTTGAAGCAAATTCAACAGCAACGGTATCGATTGCCATAGTACGATGTGAACTGCTTTTTTTGAAGGATGTTTCTCTTTTGGTTGGTTTTCAGTCACAGAAGTGTCAGCTTGCATCTTCTGAGTAACTATGAGGGAAGAAAGCACATCAAGTTCAAAAACACATTCTTGTTCAAGACTTTCTGCTAACTGCAAATTTTTTGGCACGCGTCCTTCAACAATCAATCGCAGAATCTTTAGTCGCGGTGTAAGAATTGAATCGAGACTTTTTAGCACATAATCTGCTTCATGTATGGCCAATGATAAGCCTAAACATCGAAGTGCACAAATCCGCAATCTCCGTGGTTTCCGATTGTCATTGAAATATTCATAACATTTCTGTATTACTCGATCCATTACATCCAAATGTGATGTCCGTGATTCGACGTATTTCTCTAGATTTTTAAGCGCCTCTTCCGTGGAACCAGTAATATCAATAAACGACAACGCAAGCTCGATACAAATTGTTTCCTGCTTGTCAGCTTCAGGTCCAGTACAGATAAGATGTGATAACGAATAAAAGAGATTCATCAAGGATTTCCCAAGCTGACTTGCTCCATAAATATCACCCGTTAGATGCCAAGATAAAAGCGATGTGCAGCGTTCCAAAATTTGACCTATTGTATTTGCGTCGTTTTCCGTCATGTAGTCAGCTATTCGCTCAAGAAGATAGAAAATCGCTTCTGCCCTGAACAGTTTATGAAATACAGAAATGTAGCACAAATACAAAATTTTCACCTAAAAGCATGCATTGAACTGAGTGAAATTAGTGGTGATGAAAAAGTAAGATAATGGGAGATATCAAAACACATGTTGCAGAAATGCATAAATTTAAATTTTGTCTCTCTGGTAAGAGAGAGCGCGGAAATATACACTACTGACCCTTTCATTTGAATCAGTCCTATTAATGGTATGTATTAAAGCTTTTCCCATAACCGCTACAAGCAAGTCAAAAAGCATTTTAAAATATAAAACTCACTATTCAGAAATGCACCATTATTGGCAATGATAATTGAGTGGTAGAACAAATATATACTGAACAGTCCTATTTACTGAGAATTTTCCCACAAGTTAAAAAATACCAGCAGTGAACTAAAAAATGAAGCGAAGGTCAAAAAACTGACTTGCAAATATCAGTTTTATCGATCGCTTCGCCCAAAAACTTTATTAACATCGAAGTAGAATCCAATGGCGCAATCGCAAATGCATTTGAGGAAACTTCAACGCGTTGACAACGATACCTGAAGTGAAAGAATTTGAAATATTCGCATTTTCATTGGCGGTAAGATCAAGCAAATAGTCCATTCCCAAAAAGAAGTTCTTATCTTTCCAATGAATGGACAAATTCGTGAAGTTAAATTTCCCTCTACATTTCATTGCTTAAAGTACTTCAAAGCATCAAAGCATCTTTAGAAGAGGAAATTTTTTTTTCTACATGAAAATCGTCATCAAGGCACTCGCATACAACCACTACCATGAAACGAAATTCTCGTTTAATTTGACAGAGGGATTATGCGCATTTTTTTTTTTTTTTTTTTGAACTCTCCTTATTAAATGATAGATTGCAACTATAACCTTTCAAATTTCTCCACTTGTTCTCTATTAAAGAGCTGAAACACATTCTGGGGTGGATAAGCAAGTTTTGTAATCGCAGACCATTGTAATCGTATATAAAAAGTACTGCATTCAGTAATCAACTGAAAAAATGTTTCGTTAAAAAATAATTCCTTATATATATTAGAAACTAGAAAAAGTTTTATCTAATCTTTGGACAACAAAGTATTTTAATGATGAATAAATTATTTTTCATTGTAATTTTATTTTCGACCTATACTTACTTCATCCCGTACAGTTTCATTGACACGCGATTCAGGCAAAGAGAGCAAATCTTCTTTTAAAGTGTTCCAGAAAGCTTCTGAGGCATCTGATATAACTTCATCATACGGGTAAACACCAGGCCAAAGTGAAATTTTCTCAAAAAACGTGCAGAGCAGTCTAGAAACAGAGAACAAAAATAAGTCTGAAATCAAGGGCAAATAAATCTCGCCAATTAGATAAAAACATTAAACCATTATTGTAAAACTAAATTGGTGTTTTGAAATCAATATCAATGCATGTGCTCGGAAAACAGAAAGATAAAAATCTTAGGATTCAAATCAACTTCTTAATCCGAAAAAAAAATGACAACTAGCAAGTTTCACAAATGTTACAAATTTTTATAAGCTAACCTCAATACTTCACCATCCCGCCTCTCCACACAACCGAATAGTAACGGTCGCATCGCAGTTTCAAAAAACTCAGCCAATGCCGATACCAGAAATCCATATTCTTCAAGTTCAGAGATGAAATCCTCCCGGTTTACATCGTTTTTTTCCCTATATCGCTTGCTTAAAACATCAAGTTGTTCTATAACTGCCTGAAATTCATGTTTAATAAAAATTAGAGAAGTACATATATGTATATATTTTATATGGATGGAAAAAGAAAAGAATTAATATTACAATCCAATTACAGTAATCAACAAAAATGCCAAAAATGACAGTGCCGGACTATATTCTGCGGATACTGCGACTATGCAGTGCAAAAATCGTCGATATAGTTAATAATCATCGTCCCAAAACGCCTATTTCTAACTTTGAAATATTGAAAAGGAAAATGAACCGGGCAAGTGATATTCGCCATAAACGTAGCCAGATCCATTGATAAGTTTTCCATATATGGCAAGTCGGAATGTGCCGAAACAACAATCAAAATACGAGCCATTGCAACCCTAAATTATGCATTTTAACAGCACAAGCAATCAAAAAATAAAACTATCAAGATGCTGATTGTCCACGACTCATGAAGTAACATAAATGCACCAGTTCTGTCTATTAGCGTTCTATTGTTTATGGCAGAATAAGGAAAATGGAAGGAAATTTTCGAACTTCCATTTTCCTTTTAAAATAATATGGGAATAAAACCTTATACATTCTTCTCTTAAAAATAAATTCAGCGAATTCAGCAAATACCTGTCACTTACGCTCCCTAAAAAAGGTAAAAGTGCGGGCTGCCAACGCACTAGTTCAACACCGGGTAATCGAAGCCACTGTTCAAGGCATTCAACGGCAGCATTCCTCAAAGATGGTGATGAGTCCTTATCGCATAAAATCATGTTGATGATTTTTATAACATTCTGAAAATGAAAACAAAGCTATTGATAACAATGAATAGCTTTATGCAGAAACCTGAGCAGCAGTTCTGATTAACTAGTGCCTATATAAACTAATCAAAAATTAGATTTTTGTTTCACTGCTCGCATAACAATCTGCGTTCAACATGTTATTTTCAATGAATGAAATAAAGCATTAATAGCAGTAACAAATGACAATTAACTACTCTTATACCTCAGCCTTCTGATGCAAAGATGATTTCACAACAGATCGCTGCGACAAGGGTAATCGTATGCGATGAAATTCCGCAGCCAGCTCTGCCAAAACCCTAGCAATAAAGTAGAACAACATTAACCTTCAAATCCAAAGAGTGAATTAAAAAATCAAAGTCGACTGAAAAAAACGAGTGAATTCCCAGTTGAAAATAACTGACTAATTAATTGATCAGAATTTCGGCTCAAAAAAACTTGTATTTAAATTGGTTCAAACAACGGATAGAAATTTAGCGACAAATTCAACTGTTAAAAAAGAAAAATTGCCTTAACAACAATTCTGGCTTATCATTCCATATCGTGGCCAAATCCTGAATTGGTTCGGACCAAATGTCGGGTATACAACATAGAATAAATATAGCTAATGATGAAGTCAGTTTATTAGTGACAGATTGATTTAAGAACGGTGCACCCACAGCCAACTTTTCCAGAAGTGTTTCTTTGATTTTCACTATCTAAAAAGATTTATATCTTCAAAAAAAAATATTTTATTTACAGTAAATTGAAAAGCTCCGAATTCTTTCGAGATCCTACAAATCTCAGAAGTAACGGTAACTTATACTCGTTTATCTTAGTTTTGTGGTAGTAATCCTATCATGTAATAAAGCTGGAAATGTAAGCGAAATAAAAATATGTTTACAGACCAAATCCTCATTTGATAGACATTCCTCCCAACGTTCACGTATTGTGTCGTAAAATATGCATGCTCCAAAATGTTGCACAATGGTTGGTTGCTCGAAATCAAGTAAGCGAAATGATATCATAAATCCATTTTCAGCTGTAAGTAAACATTATCATCTTAGATTATTGAAATAATAACTTTGCTGATTATTTCGTTTACCTTTGGGGGTAACTTCATTTGATTGTTATGCATATATTTCTGTTAATTGTTACGATAAACTTACATTTCTTTAATATAGTTAGTGCATCATTCAGTTCTCGACACCTCTCTTGATTAGTCGTCGTATGCAGTTCATTCAAAGCCGCAACGACTTGTGACAGCATATCACTATCTTTATCAACCATTTCTAATTATTAACTTTTTAGAAGGATAATTTACCTGAAAAACAATGAACAGTTAAGACTCACTAATACATTAAAGCTTCATCAGAAACGTGTAAAATGAAATAAAGGAATCAATTTGTGATTTTCAATTGTCCATAAAATAAAAAGTAATTGAAAAGTTACCTCCGAATATTTCTCTGATATATATGTCAACTAAAATTTTATTCATAACACTTAATTCAAAATTTCTGCCATCTAACATTCACTAAAAGGTAGAGCTAAAATAACGACGAAAATATCTTAAGGTTCCAACAAATATGCTGTATTATATTCAGTACTGTTGTTAAGGTATTTTATCTTCACTTCAATAAAATTCTCCTTTTTTTTAAGCAATTATTCATTCAGTTTGCACGTATAAATATTTTCAAAAATAAAATGTATGCATCTATCCTCTGCTATTATGCCAAAATAGATGCCATCAGTCAATCAACAAATGACATAATATTTACTGTCTATTTTGCCTAATATAGCCTGCATTCGAGTAAAAATAAGTGGATGACTAACTACTAGAAAAAAAAAATTAAGACAAAAAGTGAAATTTAATTTGAGATAGAAAGAAAATTTTTAGGTTTATATGTGGCATGGAAGCATAAACTTCCCACATGGTATAAGAATCTTCTATATCAATGCATAAAGTAAACAAACAAACAAAGCATTACTACAAACAACAATGCATGTAGACGTAAGTGTGCCGTAGGATGCATTCGTTCGTTACTTCGTGCGTCATGCATTCATCCATTCCAGTGCGTGAAGCTCTCTTCCAGGAATTTTATTTAGTTGATGAGCATAAAAGTAGTCAGCATAAAACAAAAAATACTTCTAATGGAACGACGGCCCACAATAAATTAAGGTATTTTCTTGCCGGCCTCTTTCGGATCTCGTTAGTCCAAGAAATAGAAATTTGATAATGAGATTTCATTTACACAATATCCAACTTATTGACAATTTTGGATATTTAAGATCTGCAATTCTGCTACTAACAAAATGGAACTTCCACACTTTAATCTTATATTCTCTGAAATCACATTTCAGGCTGAAATGTCCAAATTAATTGCAGACCTAGAATGATACATTAATTCGCACATAACCAGGAGAAAGATTAACCTGATAAAACCTTCCATACCTTCTCATAGAATGATAAGATATCAGAGTGCAACTTTCATTACTTACTAATTTTTATAGCGATGATAATGAACACCAATCGAAATGATCAAAATACATAAATTAGAAAAATATTCATGCTGAATTACCACACCGGAAGGTTCACGTCGATACGACATCGATGTTTTTTGTCCCGCAATGGAATTCAATCAACCAATTGCTTTTTTTTTTTCCATTTATCAAAAGATTACAAAAAGCTTCCGTTCTTTTCACCCTTAATTAACTCACAAATACAAGCAATAAATGAAAAGGTCATTATGTCATTTAAACTGATGATGGTTCAACCATAAAATTTTATTCATCGATTTTTGTCACACTTTTCTCACGTAACATATATTTTCATTCAATATTTTTTGCATCGGATACGATTTTTTTTTTCAAATTTAACAGCAAGATAAGTTTATATTAGAAATTAGCATTGTATTTATTGAGGAGATGAGTGAGCAATTTGATTTATGAGTTTTGAGTGGCTAATTTTCATTTATTTCATTGCAACATTTATATTAAAAAAGAAAGAATAAGATTACAAATGCGATGTTTCGTGGATTCACGATGTATCCGATGATGCACAAATACACAAATCATTCCCACCCTCTCCTTCTTTTTTTACCACTTTCCATTGCTTAATAATCCAACCCAATTGTTATTCCATCAATTCTTTTCAACAAAACTGGATAAATTACGAATTTATAGATTGCCAATCTAAAAAGTATCAATTATGGCATGTAGTGCAATTGGATGATCAACATTTCCATCAAAATGAAGTTTGCAAGAGGTTATGATACCAGTGATTCAGCTATTCAATATTGCAGAAGTGTACGTACTTAAAGGCTTTAAATCGGAAACTTTATTTCTATCCATAAATTTTATCAGTTTCTTTTTTATCCACATTCTTTTTAAATAACAGATTTACAGATAAGTTGTGCGATCAGTAATTAGTTTTTATATAATTAAAATTAGTTCATATCATTTGGAACTCAAGCAAAAACACTGAACCTAAGTGACCTAATTCTTACCGAAAAATCAGGCGATGTATTGATTCCAATCATTAGATTTTGAAAGTTTTTTTTTTTGAAAGTATTCAGATATCGATGAAGCAGGATGCGATAGAGGAAGAACTTCATAGAAAGACTATGCGAACACACAAAGATTATTTTATGGTTAGGGCACCGGAAGTGCTTCAACTGGGAAAAAAATATGAGCAAATTAATGAAGCCCAAACATGTTTCAGGTATTGGTTCGTTGTTAAATTGTAAAAATGGTTCGACTAAACAATCCCCAATAATTACTCCGTATAAATTCACTTAAATCCCTTCAGTTATTTTAATCATTGGAAGGAAAAGCAATTCATTACAGCAAACTTTGTGCAGTTAAAACTTTTGCGCTATTTTCCTATTAGAACTGGCCTACCACTAATCACGTAATTTAAATAAATAAACTTGCAGCATGTACCTCTTTACTGGCGCATCCACACTAGCTTGGGCTTTGTGCTATTGTTAAATGGTGAAGTAATATTATCGGTGGATATCACAAGGAAATCAGTCTTTGAAAAAATTCTGGAAATTGCCAAGAAAATTAGTTTTAAATTAGGACTTGCTCTGGAGATATTTGGTGAATGTGCAGAAAAGCTAACTTACTGTGAAATAAAATGAAAATCTTATTGAGATAGGTCAGGAAATGAAATTCAAGAATGTCATTTCAATGACAGATTAGTTTGATTCAGAAGCTAACAAATCCGTAGGGAGCAATCGCAAATATATCTAGTAAACAGATAATGATAAATTTTTTCAGATATGCATTGTCGTGAATTTTTCTTATGAGAGGTCGATATCGGCCAACAATATACCAGCGGATTCGTTATAGGGCGTTGTATTGTGTAGGGTTTCGTTGCGCGATAGAACTCAATCTCAAACTTGGGTAATTAAACCTTTATTAACAATATTAACAAACGCGAACGTGAATAAAACCTTAACAAATGCGAACGTGGCCAAAACATTAACAAATGCGAACGTGGCTTAACGAGGAAGAATTGGATAAGGATATAATAGAAGTGAAGAGTTAAATGAATTTAGAAGATTGACCATCCTATATATATATAATTTCAGATAAAGGAGGGAAAAAATGATTGAGGGAATCATTTATGGCGCACAATAGAGGATTACAATAGAATTTACATGAATTCAAAAGATATAACTTTAGATCACAATTTTAGGATTGAATGCTTATAATGTCATTAGTGGAAGTTTCGCGTTATAAATTCGCGACACTCCCAAGGGGAGAGAGAGCAAAAAGTATCACATTCATTCGTTTGATACGACTTTTGCTTGTATGACACTTCTCGTTCGTCGCGCAATAGGTTCCTGGTCTTCGCTTTCTTGTAATTTTTCTTCCATATCGTTGGATGCTTCTATTTCCATGGGGCATAGCATGTTAATAGAACGATTAAGTTGTTTCCCATTAGGCAATTGGATTGTGGCGCTCCTGATACTTCCATCACATCCTCTGTTGATTCTAATTATTTTTGCTAATTTCCATATACCGAGGTACTTCGGGTTCCATTAATAAAACGATTTCATTCTCACGTGGTCTTCGTTTTTCTGTCTGTCGAGGAGAAACTAATTCTTTTTGTGTGCGTTCTCTTAGACTCATAAGGTATTCATTCGTCTTTCCACAGTTTCCAAAAAACATCTAATGTCTTAAGAGTATTGATCCAATATTTAATAAGTTTATCCTTTGTTTTTAATGGATAAGGAGTATATTCTTCTTGCCCATTGTCAAACTTGATTGGTATTTCAAGTGACGACTTAGGTGAGATAAAGTCAATCGGGCGTATGACTCTGTAGTCATCGAAGCCAACGTAAGTCAATGGACGGGTTTTAAGTATTCCTTCTATTTCTATCATTAACGTTATCATTTCCCCTTCTTTTAGAAGTCTTCTTCCAACAGCCCGTCTTAGAGCTTGTTTTGTGAGTCCAATGATTCGTTCGTATACTCCACCACCCCAAGGTGCCTTTGGTATAGTATTTTTCCAACACATACCATCTTCTGCTAGGAAGTTGGAGCTTTCTTCCATTATTGTTTTAAAAACGAGTTGAAATTGACTCGCGTTGTCACTTAAGACTAATTTTGGATATCCTCGTCGAGCTTCGTTTTACTGTTATTGCCTCCAAAACGACACTTTGTTGTCACACACACACACAAGTGTTTTACGTGACGTGATTTACTTGGGTAATTAAACCTTTATTAACAATCCGAACTGATTAACAAACGCGAACGTGAATAAGACCTTAACAAATGCGAACGTGGCCAAAACATTAACAAATGCGAACGTGGCTTAACGAGGAAGAATTGGATAAGGATATAATAGAAGTGAAGAGTTAAATGAATTTAGAAGATTGACCATCCCATATATATATAATTTCAGATAAAGGAGGGAAAAAATGATTGAGGGAATCATTTATGGCGCACAATAGAGGATTACAGTAGAATTTACATGAATTCAAAAGATAAACTTTAGATCACAATCTTAGGATTGAATGCTTATAATGTCATTAGTGGAAGTTTCGCGTTATAAATTCGCGACATGCATTGATAGCCAATGGTAATCTGGGAAATGGTATTTCGCATTTATTGATGCTAATAAGGAGAATTATCCAAACTATTATGAACGATGCATGAGAGCAAATGAAGTTGTACTCACTGATAATGTAAATTAAATTTGTCGTGAAAACTGATGCCATATTTAAAATATCAAGATTTTACTTTCCCCGCAATTATCTGGGCTGACATACTTTGTGCGGAAAGAGTCAGGTTGGGTTTTGCATAGAAAACAGCAGTTTTTAGCAAATAAGATTGTAACTGATGTACTAATACTTCTAATCCACTAAATGCATCTGCAATTAACTGAACTATATTTGCGAAATTGTGGTTTTGCGTGAGTTGAGGTTCTCATTCTTAACTGTGAGTCTCATTTCCTTTTCTACAAATATTTGACACACAAATTATCTTAATAAGTGTAGACTTGTTAGGCTCTATTTATTGGTAAAGTCATCCAACAGAATAAATGTTATGCCATCACATCCATCGATAAAACTAATCAACAACTGGTCGCCAGACTATTCGCGTTGACAATCTTCTGCTCACTCTTGATGGCGTCACACATCTAATTTTCAAGCTTTAACGGCAAAATCGATGGACGGAAAACGAAAAGAACTTCAGCCAATTATAATTTATTTCAGATCTTTATGTCAGAATTAATAATAGGAAATTCGTCCTCATTTTTTGTCATCACCATTCTATTCAAAAACAAATACGCTCCTCATATTTGTTTAAAATTTGATCTTAAAATAACCTACTGCTTCAAAAGTATTTTGGAAATTTTGAGACAAAACCAAAAACAGCCCGGATAAATTGAAGTGATCTTCGATCATTCTAATCTTTACTTCATAAACAACGAATAACAGAGTTGTGTTACAAATTACAGTACATTTCCCAAAATCATAACTAAATCTTTTTTCAAAGGATCCAGGATTTCCGAACTAATAAGTAAAATTCGCTAAAATTATATGGACAAGTCTTTTTCAAATCATTTAAGTTATATATAAAAAAAGATCCGTGCCAATCCTGATCCAAAAAGCAAAGTTCAGAAAATACAAGGAAAACTTATGAACACAGATTCCTGCAAATTAATAATTAAATAAACGGAAAAAATTAGAAAATTGATATGCATGTATATCAACTAATCGCACACATTTATTTACAAGAGAATAAAATACCAGATGTACTAACAAAAATGAATATTAACGAACAGAGATGTATTCCAAATTTGGTGGTCCAGCCCAACTATGTAAAAAGGCATTTCTTGCAGCTGTAAATGCTTCCCTAATCAACTGTAGATTTTCAATACTTGTCACGCATCGCGCTGTATTCTTCTGATCATACGGTTCCTCGATAAATATTTTAAAGCGCATAGTATTGTCTGCTAACAACTCCCTGAAAAGAACGACACTTTCTCAAATTTCGAAAATATCTGTACGTAAATCGCTGCAATCACGATACACGAAGTTAGATTATACTAGCATTATGAATAACAGAAAACTGCTTAAAGCAACATGCAAAAGAACAAATTAAATCAAGTTCACTATTTTTGCTAAAGAGATGAAGTTTAAACAATTAAAATGAAATAATTACCTGCTATACACGCATCCACGACGAATCGATATTGCCTTATTTTTGAAATCGAAACGAGCGTAATAATCAAAAAACGCTATTAGTAATTCACCAACTGTTTCAGTGTTAAATTCGCGAGCTAAAATTATTTTAAAGAATGTAAATTATCCCACAAAAGAATTAAAGCATATATGCACAATAGAATTAAAGAATACAGATGAATGTTAACTAAACGAATTTATTTTGGACGATTATCTGGTATAAAGTTCATTAAAACATACATGGTAATGGATATGGCAAATCTCGAAACAATTCTAAGCTGTCTAGGCTGCAAGTGGCATTGAACAAGGAAGGGTAGAGGAACTGAAGATTCGGCAAAACTGGTGGTAATGCTCCGCATTGCAAAAAATGTAGAACCATCAAAATAAGTGAGTAACTTCAAAAATAGATTTTTTTATTGTTAAATAAAAAAGATTTGTAACTCTGAAAATGGAATTAAATGAGATTCAAGCAGAAATTAACCGAAGAGCAGCAGAATGCAAGCCTTTGAGGATTAAATAAATGCTGTCAAATGAACTTAGTGATAAATTTCAGATTTATAGTTTGAATGTGAAATTAAGCACAAACCTATTCAATGTTCCCATCATCGCGTTATTAATACCAGCATTGATGGCCCAGTGCTTTACAAGCAAACACAATGCTGGGAAACGATCGTCAATTCTGAATATTTATATTCAAGTCACATACAAATTATATCATCATTTTAAAAAGAAATGGAATTGATGTTTAATTTTTCAAGACGGTTCATCAGTAACTAGACAGAATTAACTTATGCTCGGCATATATATATGTGAAAGTAAAGCTGTAAAAATACCTCGAATAATAGTGAAGAAGATGTGAATTATATATTCCAGCTACGTTATTACAATTAATGTCTATTTCCAGTTCTTCGTAAGGTGCGGCCATTTCCAGTTTTATTATTGGGACCTGAAATAATTCAGTAAGATGCATTAGAATATCGAAATACGCGAAAATAATTCCTTAAAGCACTGATGCGGTTCAATTAATACCTTCCAGCACGTTAGTTTCCAAAACTTACTTTAGCTGGTATATATTGACAGGTCTTGAACATTTGACGCCAATCCGTAACAAACCTCTTGTACAGTTTCTTCAGCACCTGTATGCTATAACTGAAAATTCCATAGTTCATAACCTTTCATGTAAATATTAACTCGGAGTTTTGACGCACTAATATTGGCATATGAATAAGTTCTCTAACTATGACTTACCTCCTGTTGGCCTCAAAGCTATGATTTTTGTAAGGCTGGCAAATGCATAAATCCATATCTGAGTTGTACGAACCACAACCATTTACTGTGGAACCAACGGCTATCAAATTAGAATCTTTGTAAACCTAAATCTTGATTATCAGCCAAAATATTCAAGATCTATTACTAAGAACGCTTGTTTTTAAAACAAATTAATCGTCCATGAAAATAACCTGACGAACAAGTGTTAAAAGCTTCTGTCGAACTGTCATTTTCCAAGAAAATGTCCGATCATCCTGAAAATTTCCCAATGTATTGTTTGAAATTAAGCAAGGACTTCCTGAACAGCTATGAACACAATATTTAGGAAAAATTTGAAAAGATAAAAATCCAAAAATACCTGTCCATTAATCTGAAAATGTCTCCAGATGTGTTCATCAAATGATTTGAATTCCTTTGCATACGCTGCCCTCTTTTCCTTAATAACACTACGTATGGCTAATGTTTCTTCTACACAACTGACTCCTAAATTGCGCTGTAAGAAATTAACAACTCAGAATAACTGCAAATATCCATAATTAAAGAAAACTTTAACAATAAAACACATATTCAATATTACATTTTTGAATATGTCAAAAAATTACCTAAAACTGCACATAAGGTTTCGTATTTTGCTCCTGAATTACTGGGAGGTGGCGAAAGGACACTTGCACTATGTTTGTTTACAGCAGGCAAAATCTACAGTGAAAGGTAAGTATAGTAACACGTCCTTAGTTTTAAGAAAATCTTTCTGCACATGAATAAAAATGGTGCCCAAAAAGCAAAGGCCAAAATTATCAATAAATTTCCAGTGACATGTAAGATAACCATAACTGAAAGAGGAAAACAAATAAAAATTACCCCTACATTAAATGCTTTTGGTTAAAATAAAAAGGCTTCCCATACCTCTTCTTCTAAAACCACATCAGAATCATCGGTAACATCACAACAAGTTATATTTCCATCTGCATTATTATCAACTGAGCGATTTTCAAATTTAACCGCTGATTTATCTTTCGCTCGCTCTATGGCTGTAAAAAAAAATAAAAATAAATGATATGATGCGACTCTAAAAGTTCGTCAACTTAAATTTAAATTAATCTAGGTTACGTGCTATATTCGTTTAGCGCCCATATCTCTGTTTAACGATTTCCGTAAAATGAAAGTGCTGCATCCTGCATCAAAACAGTGAAACCAACTAATAACAAGCGCTGTATCTCGTTTAATACTAATGAAGCTATGCATCTCATAGATCTGCAGGTCAAAACAAAATAAATTTAGTAATTTCGGAGTATTTTTTTCAACGTCTAAAATTTCAAATCGAATTGACAAACTTTTGGATAAAATCCTCCCTACTATGGAAGCACTTTTTTTAATTTAGCAAACAAACTTCGCAATTAATACAGCAAAATCCAAGAAACCATACCGGGAAAATCACCGCAACTGGCCTCACTACTAGCTGTAGCTCCTTCAGCAGTTTCCGTGAAGGTACGAAACACCTGAAATATCCTGCTTATTTCCAACATCTAATTTTTATTATTTCGTTTTTTTTGAAGAAGATTAAGAGTGCTAAGGTATCCAAGATATCTATTTTCTAGCGATAATACAAAACAAATTGAAAAAATATTCATATTATTTCATTTATGTCCTTACATTATCCATAGAATCAACACCTTCTCTTAATGTCGTTTTTGAGTTCTTGTAAAAACTCACTTCGGGACTGGGTGTAAAAGTAGAACTTGTTGATGGCATATTTAACGAGTCTGAAAATTCGGCTTCTTTTTCTCGTCCCGTATCTTCAATCTCCTGTCAAAATTAAAAATAATTCTGACAATAAAATATGCCAAATGTAACATTAAACTCGGTCTACTACCTTAGCTTAGACCAGATGTTACATCTGAAATTCTTGGGAGAACATAAGTACTTCATGATAAAAAGGCAGGTCTGCGTAGAATCCGCTTTCACGACTTTACAGGAAAATTCATTCTGTCGTCTTACCAAACCAAACATGACGAGACTTACTTCTCCAGTAAAATTTTTGCTTTTTTTCGTTTCCATCAAATATGACTTCGATTCATCTCCTTTTCGTCTCCTAAATAAAACAACCGATTGATGGTGAATTTTTTAAATGAAATTTGGATATGCAAATAATCTGAAATAGCGGCCTTTCACAAACAACGCTCAACAGTAGTTTTGAAATAAAATAAATGATCCACCAACAAAAACTAGAAAAAAAACTCGAAATTAATTATGTAATGGTTCCTCAGAAAAGTACTGATATTTTCGACCAGTAAGGGACCAAAAGTGGAATCTTAAATCCCAAAAGTTGCGTGAAACTCTTCCGGCCGAATCCAACATGATCCATTACAAATTAGCAAGATAGAATATTATTTAGAGTGAAAAAAAAAAGAGAATAATGACTTTTTTGCAAGTCTATTCGACTTCTCGTCATGCTTCTGTGCCATGACTCGACTTTCACCAAGCATTTCGTCCGTCATTTTCAAAAATTCCTCGGTACAGAATCCATTTTTCGTGAGTTGAACCCAATGTGGCATCTCTGAATGACAAAATATCAAAACATAAGTTCGGGATCAAAAGAGTCTAAAATAATACGAACTGAACCTGCTTCCACTTGACAAAGTTTACAAAAAAGCTTCATTAAATATTCCTACACTACTAAAACATACATACGTGTAAAACCCTTGGTAGTATGAAACCCGAATCAAATCTGCTAATACAGTTTGTAAATTTGAAACAAAATTATCAAATTCAAATGTGTAAATTAAGGTCCTTTTTTGCATCCAAAATATCTCGAACGTATTAGCTTAGAATTCTTAGCCAGTGTTTTGCTTCTAAAAACAAAGTTGATATCCTAAATTTCAGACTTTTGCATTAAAATCATAAATTCATTTAACGCCTAAATTTATTCATTTCTACCAAAGGTCCCAGCAGTAGTTTTCTTCGCGATTAAAATGACATTTCGTAAAGATGAATTACTTGCTGTCATTCTTTTTCTGAACCATTCAACAGTATTCTTCACAATCTTCCATTGCTTCATGCGCCGCCAACGCTTTATCTTCCCGGAGAATTCAGGCATATCAGACTTGCCTAAAAAATCCGCAAAGATAACGAAATTAGAAAATTCAAAATAATATCAGTAGTTCTACAGCAATAAAGAAGCATTCCAACTACTACGGAAAAGTGCAAAAACACGATTCTGTGTACATGTTTATTCATACCCCAATTTTACATCTTGACTGTCAGAAAAAAGACAAGAGAAGTAAGTCATTGGTTTTACTCGAAGAAATTAACCCTGCTGCACATCAAATGACGCATTTCATCAATCTAATAACAGTGTTGCTCAATCATTGCATCAATTCACTAAATCATTCTATATAATCGGAAAAATAAAGCAATATTCTAAGCTTACCAATCGTATGATATAAAATCGGTGTTATGAAACCCGCATGATACAGTCGCCTTACAATACTTCGGCTCGCTGCCCAGAATGCTTTCTTTTGTTTGAAACCAAAGCCACTACCAAAAAAGTGCGAAGCTGGGAGATGACTTATCGTCATGAAAACGTGATGACAAGTTTGGTATGTAGTACACAACTCAATCTGTTGCTCTGCCGTTAGTTTGATAACTTGAAAATATAAGAATCAGAGTTTTGCAAGTGCGAACTTATATAAATAAATTCTATCTTATTACAACCTACGCACCGCAGTTGTATAGGTGAATTTTAATAACTTAATCTAATCTCGAAAAGCTGATCCGTCCAATTTCATTAATGACTATGAAGCCCAAACAATAACCTAGTTTGGCGAATAGAAAAAAACGACATACCATCAACAACAACGGAAAAATTCTGCTTAACTGTTACATAATTTTGCACGATAAGCAGAAAACAATCAACTCACCACAGGTGTTCTTGATACATTCTAGCTTTGTATGCATAAGCCATTTCATAAAAAATTCCATATAACACGCATTTTCGAAAAATTCACCCTTAATACCATCGACTGTTACCTGCTCGTTCACAGTTCTGCAAGATTTTGAGCAAATATTTCAAATTCATTTGTTCATGAGCAACTGCTGAAGCAAATTAGAATATGACAAGAAATTATGTACTTTAAAATCAGTTCTATTAACTGTAGCATAAATATCCGACTTTAAGAATCCATAAAAATCAATATCCAAGCAAAATATAAAAAAATATAATAAGCAGAAAATTAAAAAAGAGCAATAAAGACATATTTCTGCAGCAGTATCAGTGCAGAAAACAAGAATAACACTAGGGCAACATCTATTTACGACTAACTTTGCGGTAACTGCCGAAGCTTTTTTTTGCAAGCATCTGTCATTAATCAACGAAGCTTCTTTAAACAATGGCACAGGTCCGTTTGGATCAATTGCAGAAGGTCGTGTTTCTGTTTCACCCAGCAAATACGGCTTCAGTTGCCGACTAAAAAGAAATATCATGTTTTTGATGTTATTTCATGAAGATAAAATAGATGTCGTCAGCAGGACAATCTCACGAGACGGGAATGTGCTTGATCAAGGCATAGTTTCGACGAAATAGACGCAACTGCATTGATTTTCGGAAAAGAAAGTCGCTGCAGAGTCAAAAAAAGGAGAAATTTCTATAAATTTCCATTAATTTTATACCAAGTTTAAAATAAACAAACAACTTACAAAACTGACTCTGCCACAGCAGGAAAACACTTCAATTTCTGTCTAGATAGCCTTTTCAAATACATCTTATAAGTTGAAATTTTGATAGCAGTAGAAAGTTGAACCACGCTACCAACATCATAATAACATACATCACTGCCATCCAAACACTTTCTCAAATTCGTTTTAGCCTTGCTATGAAGTACAACTTTACCAATAGAACAGAACTGCTGATGACGCTATAATCGTTACATCTTATTAGTTTAAAGGAGAACGAAATTGAGACGATATTTCCAAGCAATCAAGACTGCTTAAATTCAAAAATTGATAGAGCTTTCGAAGTAACTTACGAATGAATATGAATGTACTCTGACTTTTCGCTGTGCACAAGAACGCATGAGTTGCCAGAATCTGCTATCCCTGCAATGTAGGAATTAAACAAAAAAGACCTAAACAAAACATTTTGACAACTAACATTAAAAATCCTTTTTGAGAAGCTTATAAATTCTTACTGCGTTAAAACAACCGCACTACATAATATATGATACAGTTCGCAATGCCATCCTCATTTTTACACTGGAAATGTAAAATAAAGTGGCATTCTGAATTCTTATTCTCCTGCGATCCAGAGAATTGGAATCTTTTGTGCCGACAATAGAATATTTTTTTGTGTGATTAAATATTCAGCACCAATGAAAAGAAAAAAAAAAGGCAGTAAAGAATCGAGAAAATGTAGATAAATGGTCGGATATCACAACCAATATTTACCTATCATTTTCATTTTCAACGCTTTCATCGGATGATTCTATCTGGATTAAATCTACCTCATCGTTATTTCCGCCAAACTGCTCACTGCGAAGATTTTGTCCATCATCAAAATAACAATTTTTTGTAGTCATAATGATAATATCCTCAAATGCACGTCCTTAATTCCTAGAAGGATACAGATAAATTTACATATATCACAGATCAAAATTACTGTAACTCACAAAGTTATAGAACACAGCTCAAATTACTCAGCTGATCCGCGCAATGCCTTTCACATCATGTGTTCAAAAAAATTGCCGCATTTGACCGTCCACTAGCGGACACAAATGCCAATGAACGAGCAGCTAGTTGACAATGGACATATAGGATATGTAGAAGTCAATGAATTTAAACTAATATTATCTCGACTATCGATCAGTTGTTAATTTACCTTTCATCTGTTTTTCTCACAAACAGAAGTATTCTCCCGCGGTGATTTTCTTTGGCAATAATCTCCCTTTGTTGCTTCTTTATAAACCATGAGAAATGTACAATAATAATCACTGAGAACACAGATCAAATCCAATACAAAGGGACAAAGGGATATAACAGGCGAAGATATAACATATCATCACTTGCTATTCAATAACGACTTTATGACCCTAAACCGACCTCGTTTAGGACTTTTTTCCCCATTCCCCCCCGCTCTCCCCCCTCCCCCTCCCTATCTATGATTCATTCTTCCATTTTTTTAATATTATTTCCACCTATCAAATGTTATTTAGTATGATCGGGAAATCGCATATTATTTCATCACGGAACCCCGGGATTCATTAACAAATCACAAATTGTCCCAAAAAATGTAGCACACGTCTTCAAAACTACCTTCTGGTAACTTCCAACAAGACTAAAACTACTGACTTTGTGAAACCTCAATCAGACTCTTATAAAATTATCTCAAATAAATCGCCATTGTTTATTTTTTCATACCCTTTAATAGCATTTCAATTATTGATGAAGCTATATCGTGGATGAAACAAACAATCGTTTTTTCCCTGGAGTTAAAAAAAAAAGGCTCATAATTCATGACATTAACTAATGTATAAACTTCAGAAAGTAATAAGCATGGGAAGATATATAGACAGTAAGGGAAAAAAATCAGAAAAAATACCGGGAAATCCCAGAATATCCCAAACAACATTCCCGCACTTAAACTACATCTGCATTATAGAAACAACTGTTACCTACTATTCCGCTAGAATTTGCGGAAATCTCAATTTAAAATGCGGTCGTCCATTTTTAACGGGCGTTCACTGATGACGTCTACCAATGTATAGTTTGGGACAATTCCATTATTGGGATTTCGTCCGTTCACGTACAGGTGGATTTAAATTCCTATTTTAAATTAAAATTAATTCAGGAGGTAGAGACTGTTGCTGCCGTCCGTCGCATGCACAAATTGCTTCAGCACTGTGCGATCCATTCTCGTCGTCTTTTATTCTCATGTAAGTGTGCACAGTCGGCTTATTTCTAAAACATCTGGCAATACTGCTATTTGATTATTGTCAGTAAGTTGATCCCATTACACTTTGGAATTACTACGTCAATTTTTTAACGTGAACCATGATTGATTCACGTTTTACTACTTTTAACAATTTTTGAGCAAGAAATTTTTGCAATGACAACACTGACAAAGAGTTGAAGTAAAATTATTCTTCACGACACTGATATATGTAAATTGGTCTTGTTAATATGAATATGCGGAATTCTTCCGGCAAACTTTCAAATTTATAACATCTTAATGATTTCGAAGTAGCTTAATTGCAGTCTGAACTGTGTTATAATGCTGGACTGATGTATTAATTATTACTGACGAGTTATTAAGTCCTGATGTATTAATTATCACATCATGCCTCATATTCATGTTCACTTCATGTGTGAGTACACTTCATCTTCATCCAAAGATTTTTTTTCCTGACATTGAAATATCCGATAGAGTGAAAGCATAAAAAAAAAGACAAAATTCCATTAGTCAAGCAGTCGGTTTAACTGAAATGATTTTTTCCCCAGTTTATACAAAAAATGTAATAATATAACACATATGCCATCTATTGGCTGTGGAAGTTAGTTGGTAGCGTAAATTTCGTTGTTAGCTAAGCAAAATTATACGCAATACTTTGCAGCATCAATTAAAATAAAGTCAAGAAAAGAGATGGCTTGCGTTGTACCATTGAAGTTTGAACGTTTGCCAGAATTAGCTAAACCAACGCATTACGCCTTAACCCTGTCGCCCGACCTTAAAAATTTCACTTTCCATGGACAAGAAACAACTGATATCGAGGTTAGTTGCATTATCATTAAATTTTGGTTACTATTACTTGAAAATATATGTTCTTCGAGTTCATGAAGTTGATCTTTTTCTCTTTGTTAATATTTCAATTTAGATGCATATATAAACATACATTTCCTTAATATTTGTTAGGCATAATCATTATTTAGCATTTATAGCAAACGTGGATTTTACTTTTCAATGTTTTCGTTAAATAAATTAAAAAAAAAAAAAAAAAAAAAAAAAACACGTCATTGCTGAACTGAGTTGAATTCCATCCAGTTCAATATTTATCATTCATTATAGATTTTGAAAGGCACGGATCATTTCAAGTTACATTCAAGTGACATTGACATCAAAAAGGCTCAGCTTACACTAAGTGACGGATCAGGTTTTTTTCGGCTTTTTATAATAAGCGCTCTAAAAGTTCTTATCTTTAATGTACACATATACAAGCATATCAGTTGCCTAGAATTGTGAAGTTTGAAAAAGAAGAGCTGTTAGTTTGAAATACCGCATTTTACCAAACTTAGATTTTCTGGTAGAAATTTTAATGATTAAAGTGGTTTTACGCCTTGATTTTTTGAATTAATTCTTATTTGGAGGATCCAAGTTCAGTTTTTGCAAAGTCTTTACTTTCAGTGTTACAAGATCTTGGTATAGAATATGACAAGAAATGGACAACTGTAACGATAAAATTGCCGAAGCACATTTCTCCTCAAAAAGCAAAAATTTCTTTGGAGTTTGTAGGTGAACTAAATGAAACGATGCGAGGTTTCTATCGATCATCCTTTAAGGATGCCGATGGAAGAGAATGCTATTTAGCTTCTACACAATTTGAAGTTAGTTTCTTCAACTGCATATCGTTGAATAGTTCAGTAACTTTTATGTGTTTGCCTTTTCCTCAAGTTTCGAAGTTTTTTAGCTACAGTCTACTCATTCAGTTCCAGTTAAGAACTTTTGTCATTATTTGCAATGCTTCTTTCTGATTCTTTTTGTCAGGCTTATTAGAATTGTGATTTCAGAGCACATACGCCAGGCTTGCATTTCCCTGCTGGGACGAACCTATCTATAAAGCGAAGTTCGATGTTACACTTATAGTGGATGAGGGACTAACAGCACTTTCCAATATGGTGACCTTTATTTCTATTTCGATATGTTTTCCGAGTGTCTGGTTTCTTTCACAGTTAAATTGATAAATCTAGAAAACTACAGTTCTGTGATTGAATTAATAAATCACAATTTCATAATTTCCAATATTTTCATGGTTTTAAAAAATGGTAGTGAAACAATTAATGAATGGCAACGGAATTGGTAGGAGTAAATGTGTTGATAACTTCATTTGCATTTCATTGTAAAGTGATTCAAATCTGTAGTTTGTAGGACCTTAGAAATGTGCATCTTATCGATTCCGAAAGTGCAGCGAAATTTCTGAATAATTCCAGCATAACTTTTTTCATTTAATCCACACTTCTAACAACTGCAGCATGTGATTAGCGAAACAAAAGTCGACGATAAAAAGGTGGTGAAATTTGCAACTACGCCAATAATGTCAACATATCTTGTTGCATTTGCTGTTGGTCAACTGGAGTATATCGAGGTAGGTAATGCCATAATTCTTTTTCAGTTTTTTAGATTGTTGAGGCATGCAGAAAATATGTTATCAGTAAACACTTCGGCTTATCTGACTTTTATAGCCTCATTGATTTTCAATTTTTTAGCAACTTGTTATTTAAATATTTCTTTTGCTAACAATAACTCTTCAAGTAAATTGGTAAAAAAATATATAAAATCATGAGTTTTAAACCTATGTTTGTAAATGGTGTTCCAATGTTCATTTAGAAATCAAATAAAATGGCCTATTCTAACAAGATATCTTTTTATAGGGTAAAACAAACGGAAATTGCTTGGTACGGGTATATACAGTGCCGGGTAAGAAGAAACAAGGAAAGTTTTCATTGGAAGTTGGAATAAGAGCGCTTGATTGGTATAGTAAATGGTTTGGTATCGACTATCCGTTATCCAAATGTGATCTCATAGCCATCCCCGATTTCAGCATGGGTAATGATTTTACCTTTCGCATGAATTTGAACTTGGCAAATTAACTGTAACTGAATTGACCATTTCTGATGAATAATTCGGCTGGAATAATTTTAGGTGCCATGGAAAACTGGGGCTTGGTAACATACCGTGAAGTGGCATTATTAGTTGATTCAGCCAAATCTTCCACACGACATAAATCTCGCATCGCACTTGTTGTGGCTCATGAACTTGCTCATTTTTGGTTTGGTGATCTTGTCACAATGGTTAGTTTAAATTAACTTATTGGTGCAATACGATTTAAGTCCAGATTTGAAGTCTGAATTTATGTAAAAATATGAATTTATATAACAAATTAGTCTGTAGTTTGCAAAATTATTGTGGTATGTATTGTGAGGTAATTTGGTTAATCTCGGATGTAATTTAATGTTTAACAGAAATGGTGGACAGATTTGTGGTTGAAAGAAGGCTTCGCTTCGTTTATGGAATACATGTTTGTTAGTGTTAATTATCCTGATTTTAAAATATGGCTTCATTTTGTCAATGATGAACTTGCATCAGGATTTGACTTAGATGCTTTGCGAAGCTCTCATCCAATCGAGGTTTGTCTCTGCGACCATTACTGTATGTATCATTTTTCACTTTGCTTTCGTTGTTCAAAGCATTTAAATGAAAATTAGAGAGTGTTGAGATATTCTGGAGACAAAAATAGCAGTTTGGTTGCAGTTCAAAACAGCAGTAATAACTATCTTACGTAGAACTTAAAATGTAAATTTATGAGTTCCAATATTGATAGATTACATAGTGGGATCCCAAAGACTGTAGACTATCTTTATGTAAGACAGTTATAAAGAAGGCTTCGCTTCGTTTATGGAATACATGTTTGTTAGTGTTAATTATCCGGATTTTAAAATATGGCTTTATTTTGTCAATGATGAACTTGCATCAGGATTTGACTTAGATGCTTTGCGAAGCTCTCATCCAATCGAGGTTTGTCTCTGCAAGCATTACTGTATGTATCATTTTTTTGATTTCGTTGTTCAAGGGATTTAAATGAAAATTAGAGAGTATTGAGTTATTCTGGAGACAAAAATAGCAATTTGGTTGCAGTTCAAAACAGCAGTAATAACTCTCTTACGTAGAACATAAACTGTAAATTTATGAGTTCGAATATTAACAGATTACATAGTGGGATCCCAAAGACTGTAGGCTATCTTTATGTAAGGCAGTTATTTTTCTGGCGTAAATGAAAGTTTTTATAAATTCTGTAAATTCGGTAAAGAGCAAGCACATACCTTAAGGCCATCCAAAAAAAATGCGCTTAGCTTTTCAGGTTGAAATAGATAATCCTAATGAATTGGATGAAATCTATGATAGCATAACATATGCGAAGTCAAATTCAGTCAACCGAATGTTGTGCAGTTATTTGGGTGAAGAGATATTCCAAAAGGGGTTACGGATATATCTGAAGAAGTTCGAGTACAGCAATGCAGTCACTACTGATCTGTGGAACGCGCTGAGTGAAGCTTCCGGCCAGGTAAGCTCCGTGACTTCCCCTTCCTGTTTCTTTATTTTGAGCAGTTGAAGAATTTACTTGATTTTCTGATCGATTAGATTAACATTTTTTTTTATTAATATAGAATCTATATGAAGTATCATGACATAGCATCAAATCAAATTAAATCTTCCTGTTGTTCCAGTAAAATGCTTTCAAGAAACTTTGGCGTGGCAAATCTGAGCATGAATTCCTAGCATAAGAAATTTTTAAAAATCATTCATAGTTTCCTAAAAATTCAGGACATCGAAACGCTAATGTCAACATGGACAAAACAGATGGGCTATCCTCTTGTTAGTGTTTCTCAAAAAATTGATGGAAAAAAAAGAATCATAAAGTTGAATCAGAAAAGATTTCTCGCTGATGGCACCAATGATGAAAAGAACTCGTTATGGCAGGTTGATCCCGACTGTTTTTTGATAAATAGTTTTATCATATAATATTTCTGTACTTTCGTTTAAAAACTAGAAAGTTTCTAGTTTTTGAATTTATGCGTTTGAACTTTTTTTTTCGAAAAATTTTAACTTTCCGAACAATGAAATTGATAGTACTATTCATTACTTTCATCAGTATTAATAAATATAGTGAGTAATCGATGATTTGTAAAGGTTAGGGAATAATTATGAGGAACTGAATATTCATATGTGTGGTTATTTTAAAGCCAGATTTTAAGAATTTGTGAAAATCACTACATCTGCAGATTCCAATTACGATCTCCGTATCATCAGAACCGGACAGAATAAGAGAAAGAGTTCTGCTGAAAGAATTTGAGCAGGATGTGACAATTAATGATGTAGATCCTAAGGACTGGATAAAGGTAATATTCATATACTAAAATGAGAATAGGAAAAAAGGTCTAAACGTTTTTACTTTGAACAGTATTGGTAAGGCATTTGCAATTGCATGTTTCACTCAGCTTCTTTACCTAAAATAATTTTTCAGCGATATTAGCAGTCATTAGTTTTGATTTTTTTTGATTGCGAATATAATAATGTGTTTCTAAGAGATTTCAAAACATTCACTCATCAGTGTTGTAGATTCTTTTGAAGCACGGCAGGACTACTTTTCGAAGTTAGAGTACAGATTGCACTAATGCGTTTAATGAAAGTCTCTTTTTAATCAATTTTTATTAAAAAAAAAATATGTTATAGTTGAATGTCGCGACTACGGGTTTTTATCGTGTTTTATATTCACATGATATGCTAGAAGCACTTTTACCTGACTTTGCGAACAAAAAGATTCCCGTACTTGACCGATTTGGTATTGCGAATGATATGTTTGCGCTGGTATTTTTTCCATTGTTAAGCATGTTCTCTTTTCTATGGATGTTTAAGGTTTGATCAGTTTACTTGAATTAATAACCCATTTACAATATATTTACAGTAAAAGGAACAACTTTCAGGTGAAATCTGGGCGAGAATCAGCAAAACAGTTTTTGTCACTGCTTGAATCATCCACAAATGAAGATGACTACACAGTGTGGAGTACTCTTGATTCAGGTAAGATTTTTGCAGAAAGCGGTGCATTAGAGTAATTTTGTTGGGATAATGGCAGTTTTGAATTTATAAGGTTGTTGCTGAATCAGCTTAATTTAATAATGAACTATCTAATTATTTCTTTTTTAAGTATTAAAGGTTTCAGGCATTTCCACGCTGTCAAATATGTTGTCACATTATGATCCTGCGATTCGTTCGAAATTTAATAAATTTATTATTAAAATTTTGATACCAATGGCAGATCGACTTGGTTGGGAGGCTAAGCCGAATGAAGGTGCGTTTGAGAAAATGCACATTTTTCAAAAATCAAAAGAAATATTCTGACGTTCCAGCATCTTCATCATATAAGAATGATTCCTGCTTATAAATTTTGCTATTTAAGAAAACCTGGGATTTTCTAGAAATCGCAGAAAATCATAACTATTCATAATCATATTTTTTTCAGATTCCCAAATAGCATTACTGAGAGCGCTAATTCTTGGACGATTGGGTCGTTGTGATCATGAAGAAACTATTAAAGCTGCCAGAGACAAGTTTCTAGAACATTTTAGAAATAAAACTGAGCTTCATCCGGATTTGCGACTTGCGGTGTGTTTTATAAATAAGGTTTTTTTCATGGAGTGAATTTGACACTCAATTTTTCAAGAGGTAAGTTTAATTTCAATACTTTGTTTAAAATATTTGATTTTCTGCAGATATACGGAATGATGGGAAGGCATTACGGCAAAGAGGGATTTCAGGAATTGAAAGAGGTTGACTATTTTATTTTTAATTGAAGGAGGATTTTTTCCTTGCCACATTTGACATGGTTTTTCTTTTTTAATCCATTAGCAGTAAGTCTGTTTGTCTGATATGAAACGATGACCCGAGGTATGAACCTTATTTTTCACTGTAACACCAAGTTTCTTTTTTTTAAATACCGGACGTTTGATTGGTATTAAATGTCCCTAAGTTCTGAAATACATTTTTCGTCTCTTGCTCCACCTTGATTTTCTTGACAGATTTGTTAAAGTAATTTTGCAGATTTACGAAACTGCAGGATTCGGTGAAATAGAGCGAAACTGCATTGTTGCGATGCCGCAAACATCCGATGTGGAGTTGTTGAAGGAAGTTTTTGAATACGGCATTAAAAATGTAATGTTATTTATGTCAGTCATCTTAAATTATTGTCGTTCTGGGTTCTACCAAGATAATTGCCGTCAGTAATATTTATGGAGGTTAATATTCAGCTCCATGCAACTTTTAGTTACATTAGTAATATAGAGTAAGCAAAGCAAATCTAACAGTGGTATGTGTATCTTATTTAGAGATCTTATTTTGTTGTCGACGAGAAAACACACCTTTTTTTATTTGTTTAACTAATAATTTTGGTTTTCTGTATTCCATTGTTAAAAATATTTTATTTTAATGCTCATCGATAAAAAATGATGTTTAGGGTAAAGTTCGTCCGCAAGACATCATTTATCTCTTCCATGGTGCATGTGTGAATAAATCTGGTCAAGATTTTGTGTGGAAATATTTCAAGGTGAGTATTTTGATTTTCGAAAAACGTCACAGTTTTTTTAAGGCTTGGAGGATTTCGAAAGCATTTGTTGTTTAGAGAGAAATGATCGGTTTTATTACATTTTGTTTTCGCGAATATTGTACTTCTCCGGCAATATGATCTCTTTCAGGATTCTACCAAACTACTGCTCCAAAAATTTGGTGGCGCAAACAGTTCACTTTTCCAGCATTGTTTCAGAAGCAGTACTGATTGTCAGTGCTCTAATATAATGGCAAAAGAAATTGAGGTACTAAGCATTCTCAAAATTAGTTTTCATGTGTCGACTAGCAGGGCAGATTTCCATTTTTTTTGTAATTCAGAACTATGTCTGCTCGTTTCTGGAAGCAGATGAAGCTCGGACACTTAATCGTACCACGCGGCAAATCATCGAATCAGTGCAATTGAATGAGCAACTGTTGAAACGTAATGCGAACGTCATCAGTGAATATCTTACTGCTGGAGGTTTTTAAATGTGTTTTTTTTTTCAAGACAAAAGATTGAATTCCGGTTAATCTCTTTATTTTTTTTATATTGAACATGTTTTTTTTTAAATTGTTAACTGTTTGAGATTTTTGAAGGTACATCTAAAACAAGCATATTTAAAAGCATTCCAAAAATTAATTATTGTGTTGAAAATTTCGTTTTATTTGCTAACTGGCATTTTTTCACGCTTTTTAAAAAAGCGTTTGCATTTCGAGTTATGACTTACTAAGCTATGTTGCAAATAAAGTTCTTTGAGCATGTTAGTGTAATGAGACTTGTCGAGTGTAAACTCACTTGACTGTGACTTTCAAACATAAGAAAATTCATTCTTTGTAATTTACACAAGAAATGACGATAACACTTGATCACCATGGATTGTTAATAACTGAGGAATGTTCTGGTTGTTGACATATATTCTGGCGGTATTGGTGTTATCGATTGTGATGCTGTATTACTGCCTGGTCGCGGTGGTTGTTCAAATACGTTTTGAAAAACCGAAATTGTTGGATATGAACTTGTTTGACTATTGGGACGTTTTGCTGTACTCTAGAATAAAAATTATTTACGTGCAGGCTAAAATAGATTTATATGAAATAAGGTTTTGTAGTACTTCGCTACTAACCCGGCGAGAAAACCAAATTAACTAAGCCAAAAGCGAAGTGCTTTGCTAAAACTGTTTTAGCCAATCTATTCATGAACGAAATTTGTCAAGCGGCTTCCCCGATCTTAAAATTTTGAAAAATTTGGATTAAAATTGTAATCGTAGAAATCGTCTTCAGTAAAATCGAAATCACTTCTGGTTTCTTCATGTCCATAAACGATCGCCATGATGATGGACTAGAGCTTTTCAGTTTTGTTTCTTTTACGTAACTGCGCCCGGTTTTCGTGAAAAATACATAACTCAATACGATAACACCAGCCAACAAACTAAACATTAGAAACATGCATGCTAATCCGGCGAGATAAAATGAATAACCATATTCTTTCTGAAATAAAGATTTGTTTGAATTTTCTTTTCATTAATTTAGGGTTACAGTTGAGAAGCTTCAACAACTAAATACTACCAGAACAACTGGAACCTAAATCTTCAAATCAGTAAAAAACACAGCTTTTCTAAATTATGGGAATATCAGCCAATTATGAATTTCCTGTATAATTGCAAAAACAGTTTTAGAGTTTTAGACGCTTCGACGAATGTATATATATTGCGAATAAAGATCTATATATTAGAAATATAGATCATATTTTACCAATACATTAACTTAATTATATTTCTGTTTAAAATATAATTATATTCGTGTTTGAAACAAGATGAAGTAAAATAAGTTAGACATACCTTAAATGTATTCTTGATACCAATTAGGAAACGCGATTCCAACATTTCGGCGTTGATCATAAAAACACCCAATCCTACTGATGAGAATAGGACTGAAAATAGTTCTAAGTTCAACTGTTAATTGACGTGCTAATGTAGTGTCGGCATGATTAGTGCAGCGCACGAACAAATGTCTCTATACCTCAATATCTTGAAATTCGATCTCCAACATAAATGCTTTTTCATTCCGGTAACAACAAACAGTATCCGCAATTTTAGCACAGTACTTTTTTTAGGTAAAAAATAACTGATCATCTTACAAGATAAGAATATGAATAGAACGAAGATGACTGTAAACAATCGAACTCTGTTAGTTCGATACGCACTAAGTACGAGAAATCCTGAAGCAATAAGGCCAAATGCCAAAGCGAACAATAATAGAATCAGAACAGCATAATGCCATCCTGAAAATAACAGCAAATTTTGAAGAACTTTTGTAAGCTATCCGAAATTTGGCATTAATCAGGATGTAGAAATTGATTAAGTATATTTGCAAAATGAGGGAAGGCAAAAGAAAATTTTTAAACGAAATGTTATAAGAATTAAATTCACCGAAAAAATATGGTGTCTTGATGAGTTTTTTACGACAGTCTCCTATTAAAAGGAATCGGCAAACATCCACTTTCTCGTAGTAATTAATCAAATTATCACTAAAGATGTACCAACAAGCTACACCACCGGGGCAATACATCCATAAACCACTTTGCATATATCGGTGAGCATCTGTATCCTCTGCCACCTGAAATTTGTTTATTTTGAATTTATTAATTCACAAACATTTGCGGTGTATCAAAAAAAGTCATTCAACCACGAGATTTAAAATATGGAAATTATGAGAGTAATCAGAAAAAAAGTTGAATTTACCTGCCATGCAGGTGTCAATAAAGCGATAAACATAAATAGATTGCCAATGCATGAAGGGACAAAGGCCATAGTCTGGACCTTCACCAACGGGTTCGACCAATCCAGCATTATTTTTGGAGAAAAAAATTTTGAAATTTTTCTCAAGATTATTTTCGAGATTTTATTTTTCAGATGACATTTTGCTATACTGTGCAATCACTTTGATGGAAAAGTGATGCAAAATCCTACAAAGAAAGAAAACATTAAAAAACTGAAAATGGGACTATATTCATGCACATTAAACATTAAACTGTAATAAAAGAGGAAAATATTAACAGTGGTTTTCCATCTTACTTTCCCATCTCATTTAAATAACTTCTAAAATAGAAATCAATTGAAATGAATAAATGAAACTTCTCAATAAAAAAGTTGCATTTGGTAAATAAGGTCATTGAACAATGAATGAAGCGATCAATAGGAAATGAAAAAAACAGATTATGCTGATGGACAAAAAAGCTAAGAATGAGGAAGTAAGGGAATAAAAAGAACGCAAGGTCAATGAGATAACCACAAGTGAAATGAGTTACTTAAAAAGAAAAAAACAACTGTAGTAAATTTTTCAGAATAAGAAGTTGCAATAATATCTAAATTTGAAGTGAAAAAGCCTCTTCATGCCTATTAAAATAAAGCGTTCCAAAAATTTGAACTTTGACCCTTTATTCATTCTTCTTTTTATGCAGAAAAACAAATTCTTTCATGATAGGTGAGGAAAAAATAAATAAATTAGGGAGACAGTCTAATATTTCAAATAATGGTTACTTTGATAATCGATATTTTGATTATTTATGTTGTTAAAAATGACTGTTTCCTTCATGATAGATAAGAAAGGATCCATCAAGAATGCGTTATCATAAATGATAGGTAACCAAGCGTCAATCAAAACATTGCAAAAGATGGACAGCCATGACCATAAGGGCGCTATCTCAGTGATTTTCTTCGTGACATGTTATTCTTCCTATCTTCTATGGTTCAATGTGTACTGGAAAAGACTCAAATAGATTTCAAGTTTTATGAAATAATTCTAAAACTTGTTTCAATTGAACAGTGCAGGAATAAGCTAGTTGAAGTTCTTAAGTTTATTAAATACGCTTATTAAATTCCCGCCTTGAAAAACATAAACTGTTGAATTCCGATAAAATTGAAACAAAAATCCAATGCAGTGCTTCCAATTGATGAATTTTATTCGCTTTCGAAAATTTTTGAAAAATCTCGTGATTATTCGCAAAATTTATTACAGCGATTAAATAAAAAAACAAGAAAATCATTGATTTTGTCGATTTTGATTCTCAGAAGAGGTACAGTATTAAAAAATTATAACATTTGCTAATCAATAAGTCAAGATAATTTTTATAGAGAAAATAGATCTAGTTGAACCCGCAGAACAACGAAGAGGCGCATAAAATTTACGATGATTGATATCAGGAAATTAAAGAAGGGTTCCAAGTTGTAAACAAAAATAAAAACTAGATTTTTCCAGAAATGTAGAGGACGAAAAAAAGAAGTTATGTGAGCTATAGTCAAATGAGGAAATGTTAAGGTTAGAAGTCACCTTGGCAACAGATGCAAAAAAAATGAGTGTCGATTTGGCTTGATTTGAACAATTATTAGCCATATAAAGTGAAAGAAATATATAATATATCTGAAGGACTGGTAGAAAATGAAACTCTAACAGGTGTGCATGCGTGCTTATGTGTGACAAAAACAATGTCATGTATCTTGAAAATATTGACAATTTCAACTCCACTTCTGTTTTGGAAGTATTCGAAGGAACAAAGATTTCATCATATTGTGGGGCGAAATAGTGCAACAGTACATCAAAAAAAGCAATAATATTAGAATAGTTTATTTGTTCATCAAAAAAATCAAAGTTCACTTCCCTTAACGATGTAAACATCAAAAAACCTAAAGTGTGAGAAATAAAATGAGAAACGACGAAAATTCTGATTGAAAAAGAAAGGCTTATACTTCAAAAATCCAATTACAAAAATCCTGAAGCAAAGATTTGAAACAGATAATTTCATTAGTTCATTGCTCTATTTTGAGAAAATAATTTGAAATCTATTAAAAGAGAAAACTGTGGTGAAAATCGATTCAAAATGACCACTGACTGTCGAAATGACGAATTTTGCTGCAATATCGTTATATTGCAGTGATATAAAATATGCGGAAAGAGAAAAGTAGACAGACATTTCATTCTAAAATGCTACTTGCAAATGTAAATGACAACAGGTGTGCCGTCATTTGAGGAACAAAATTTCATTCACAAAATTTGGGTAGACTTATCTAACGAGTGATCTCCATCTCAATCATATTTCATAGGCATCGTCAATAAATTCCCATTGCTTTATTTACAGCAACAATTATCTCATATATCTTAAATCTGTTAAAAAAAATAAGATAATATCAATTTATACATTTAGGTTAAAAACTATTGCAGTTCTACAAATTTTACAAATATGAGATAACTTAAAACAGCAGTTTATTTATTGAATATGATTGGAACAAAAAGGGCCTGGCTCCAACTGTGCTACAATTTTCAGTACTTATCATAATAAATTTTAATTAGTTCGATGATTTTTTAAGTATTGATTACTGAATTAAAAATCAATCCATGTATCAAAGGCAATAGCAACAACTATTTCAAAAACCAACACACTTTATCCGGATAAATCAGCAAAGTTAACATATAAAATTCACATATGACAGCAATCTTATTGTCATTTCCGGTGTTTTTGAGGCAGTTCAGGTAGGGCACGCATTGCGAAAAATTCTTCCTGAGGATGACGATGTTGGTAAGCCTGAAATCTTAATCACGCTCATTATGCATTTGTTGCGAAATTCAAAAATAAGTAAATAGATAAGAAGCAAAGCTAACAAAATCACAAAAAGGCCGCCGAAAAAAAAATAATAAATTTCTGGGAACAAAATGTTGAAAGTAAGCAACAGAAAACGCTAGATGGATAAACAAGTTCACAAATGACTTACTAACCTGATTTACTGAAAAAGTATTTTGTCTTGGTGTCCATGTTGAATTGCTATTTTCAGCTGACCGATAAAGCATTATCATATAGGCCAATGAGAACAGGAAAGATAGTATCAGTAAAACAGAATCGATGAGATGCAAAAAATATGAATAACCAACATGCTTCTGAACTTATAATTGTATCCTCAAATTGATCCATATCATCGACAACTTTCTGATATCTATCATAAATCAATAACACTTACCTCATAAATGCCACTAACGCTAACATGATAGAACCTATACTCGAGCATATGAGCAAAGACTTGAAATGTTATATTACAACCAATATTGATTAGCGCTGAAATAAAGTATTTAATAAACCGTTAATCAATACAAACAAAATAAATAAATAAAAATGGCAAGAAAAATTGCAAACCGGAAAGACCAATAGCAATGGTAAACAAAAATTGAGCACTTCTGTTAACGTCTTCTGACTGCGAATAACAAAAGCAAATCATTGCAAAAAGAATCAAAAATTGGCCAAGTAATAATATGTACAGTAAAGTATGCTGCCAGTCTAAAATTCCTTATCATTATGTATTAAGTGATGAATAAGTTAATTAATTAAAATTGCTGAAATCATTTGAAGAAAAAGCAATAGGGCAGAGTGATAAGTATGAGGAGGACAGGAACGCATATAAATATAATTATAGGATTTAGGAGCCAAGATTATGAACTAACCATAGAATGCAGGTGTACGAATACTGACCAGTTGTGGGTTTGTGTAAAAATCAACATCAGTCTTGGTAAATGCATAAGTACATGAGATCATTCCAGATGGTCTATGAAATAAATAGGCAAATTATATGAATTAACAAAAAAGGCGTTTCTAAACGAAGGCTGAGAATTTCAGATCTTGAATTACATAGTGCCGTCAAATTTATGATAAGCTATGAAATTCCATGCGCTTTTTACTTTTAAATGATAATTAATTCATGCTTTATATGCACAATTTCAGATCAATTTTAAATAGAGTTCTAAAAAAAAATTGATTAGTATTTTACCTCGTTTGACAGTTCATCCATAACCCGCTCTGTATCCATTGCTGCAATTCCCGAACATAAACTACCTAAGAGAATTTTATTAACTAATTCTTTCAAAGATAATTTCTGTCATTTCTCTTTTCCATTAACGGTTTTTTTACCGATTTATTTAAAAGCGAAAAGAAAAGAAATTATCCGAAGTTTCAGTAACATTAGCTTAGGGCTTCATTACTGATGTTAAAATCTTAAAAAATATAGTAAAACATTTGGATTTGATTTTTCGAAAATCTAACACTTTAATTATCATTCTTTGAAGGTGAAATTCTAAAATGATTCACCTGCCATGCTGGTGTTGCCAGTGCTACAAAATTGATGATCGTTCCGATCAGTGCAATGATAAATGAAGGAATTTGTAGTGCTGCACGTGCAGATACCATTGAGAGAGTATAACTTACGAGATTTGTGATGAAGAAACAATGATTAGTCTTTAGAATATTTTATAGGTACTGTAACTACAAATAGTAATACTAGGAGGTTTCAGTTTTGACATCTGTGAACGTAGCTTGGCTATAGTATTTAAATTAAGCTAGTAGACCCGCAAGTATATCGAATGTTGTCGTAATAATCTGAAAATTTCGATAAATTGATACCAAATTTATCATCTATTTTGATGTAAATGAACGAGTACGTTGAAATGTCATAAAGTAAGCAAATAATCAAGATCAGGATTTTAAAAAAAAGGCCTACAAAATCATATTGAAAACGAGACATGGAAGAATTTTCCGGATAGGTAAGGGATAGATAGCAGCACATTTCACTGTTTAACACAACAACTACAATCAATTTAATGATCCATGAAAAAGCGGTAAGGATTATCTTCTTGAACAAAACCGATGCAAGAAATCAATCGATGATATCTTGCAAAAATAGAGATTTAAAAATTTCAAATTCTCAGGTAGATGTAAATTTAAGAGCAATGCTTGTTGAACAGGTTTTTGCGCGGTGCACTCATCCAGATACCCATTGAAATCATTGCTATGTGTGGGACAAACATCATTAAATCGTTGGGAAAAATTTTCAAACCTTTATGTGTACAGTGAAAATCGATTGTCAACCACTTCCCTTCACTTCCTGCTGCTCCGCAAATTGTTGTCAAGGACGAAGTTCCACTATTATTTGTTACCAGCATGTAGCTGTGCTGTTAAACTTGATCGATTAGAGACAATAATGGAAATGTCTTAGCTTATAGATTAATGGATTTGTTACTCCTGAAATTTTATCAAAAGCAAAAATGGATATGATGGAAGGTTTAAATTTTATTATATTTAAACTTCATCGATTTAAAAATCCCATATTAACAAATACCGATAGTTGTAACCAAAGGATTTCAAGAGATTTTTCAATCTTTTGAAATATAAAAATATGATATCAGTTCTTCATTTTTCCGCAGATTGAATTATGCGAAAGCGAAATCGATTAACTAATCTCAGTGTTTGGTGTTAAAATAATTGCTTAGCAAGGGCCATCAAAAAACCAAAAAAAAATTTCCTAAGACTGCTAATTATCAGTGATGTATACTTGATATTGTAGCTATTATATTACGCAGTGGGTAACCCATTTATATTAGTATCAACAAATTTACCTGCGACACTTTAAGATGTTAATATATGTGATAGATATGGGATAATCTTGCTAGGAAAACAAAAGTAACAGATGGAATTATGGAAGGATGTCATTGATAATACGTAATCTATAGTGGATGGTGTATACCATCGTTTCTTTTTGCAAGAGTTCAGGAGTAATATTATTTGAGAGTTGAAAAAGGAAATGAAAGAGCTCAGTAAAAGGTAACTTTTGCTCCTTCCGTCAAGAAAGATGGAAGATTTCAAAAATAGGAAAGAACTGCTGTTATAATAATTTTCTGTAAGAAAAATGGCAGTATGGTATGAACAAAGAGAACGTTTTTAGTTGAAACAACAAAACTTACATGTTCAATATAACAGAGTATTTCATAAAAATTAGTAAAATTTAAAATTTCTAAAAAATTCTGCACAAATGGACTGATTTTGAAACTCATTAACGTTGGTACACACTCTGACTTAGTAAACTCATGGAAGCATATTCAACTCATTTTAACGTAATAAACAATACTATCTGTTACAGATACGGAAAATAAGTTTCCTTAGATTATTACTTAGCATATTTTTAAAATTCAGCAAAGTTTTTGACAGAATTATTGCACACACAAATACACAAACACGCATACAATACATACACGTACACAAATACGACAGTTATTAATGTACGGTCAGAAAATGGGGTTTAAATTAAAAAAAAAATTCATCCAAATTTCAAGTAGGGACGGTTAATTATTAAAACTCAATTGCGCATAATAGATCTTAGTGGCTCACTCACGAGATTTTCCAGCGAGTAATACTAACAGTACTCGTTAAAATTGTCTCAGGAATATGCGATTTCATATTTTCCGAACTCTTTTATAAAAAGAACTTTTTGTTAATTGGTGCTATTACATTAGTGGAAATGTCTTGTAATAATTACTTAGCAAATAATTAGCGTCTGTGAATATTATTGAAGATGCAATTCATTTCTCTATATCCTTTCTAAATCTTTTATCCTAAAAATTTTTGTCTTCTAATATTTTATCAAATCATTTAAGTTCCAAATTTAAAAATAACATATTGAATAACAGATCATGAAACCGGTGATATCATAGTTAATTTGAAGGCTAGAATCTTATGCGATATTGTTTCTGGAAAAACCAACACAATAATTGTGGGCAACTTTCTTTTTTCAATTAATTCTTATCAGTTGATTTAAGTTGAACATATAAAGTGTAAATAATGTATCTTATTTTTGTTATATATCAAGAAAACTGGATATTGGATCGATTGTTTTTGAATTTACATCACTTCTGTTTCAATTATTTTATAGTCTTCAAAATATACTCACATGCTCAAGCCACTCCATCACATTTCTCCTACTATAATTTTTTTTCCTTAGGCCGTAACATCGCTCCGAAACTGAATTTAACAAGATAAAAGAAATCCACGTCCGCCATCTGTTCATAAATTCATGACTTTAATCATATGGACTAGGGCGATGCTTGTTTTTTTTTCTGTTAAATGAAATTAATAAAATACAAATTTTTAAAAATTTCTTGTCATTCCAAATTCAATAAAACTTTGGTTCTCATTTTGAAAATTCGTTTCGATTAAAACGATAAAGATATGGAAGAGAGATTCGTTCAATGGAATTCCGACTCGTTTTAAAATAAAAAAAAAATAAGTTCCGGAAACATCATGACTAATCATTGCCCATCATCCGCCCATTTAATGTCAAAATCAGACGACATACGAAATCTTTTTTTGGCTATTGGCAATTTTAGTCATGTTCTATTCTTACTACTACTGTCATCACAAACAGAAAGTCAAGAAGTAAGTGGAAAAATGATATGTTCGAAAAAATTTTAATTCAAAAATTTTGGAGTATAGGTATGTTTTCGTTTATTTTTCTAATTAATTATTGAATATATTTGTGTGTTTTAATTACTTCTGTTAAAGTTATCACTCTCATTCGATCCAATTGAAATTGTTAACTATAAAAGTAGCGATGGACGGTATGATAATTGTCATAACTAAACATACCGTCTAATAGCAACTTGTTTAATTCTTTAATTTCGTGAAAAATCAACTTCCAAAAGATTTAGAAATTTAATTCACTTATTCTACTGTTTAATTTACTATTGAAAGAATAAACCGGAAATTTTGATGCTTCCAAAATCTTAGGCAGTAAGATTGGAATCTACAATAAATTTGCGATAATAATACCAAACATTAATTAGTAAATTTCGATTTTCTGAAAAAGATCAATGTGAAAAAGCCTTGATAATTGGAGTGAATTAGAACTCTATGCTTGGATTGCACTGAATTGTCTCTACCTATGTAAACGTAATCTAAAACTCAGCTATCAAAAAAATTTGAAAAGTTTTCAGAAACTTGTTAAAAGACTAAAACTGCGAAAGTGTTAGAAAAAGATTGGGATTATCAAATTTCGTGTTACTTTGTACAAAAGAAACTTAAAGCGAGTCAAATAAAAGACGCATAGAATCGAAAATTTTCAATTTGCATTTTCAGCACATTGTCCGAAATATTTACGATACAAGCTTGCAATATTTTCATTCTAATATAAAATATTGAAAAGATAATTTTCATTCTCATGCGCTACAATGAAAAATTAGGATTTGAAAAAAATTTTTGAAGAAATTTCTAGCATTTCGTTTCACCTTCGTTAAAAAATATAGCAACATCCAGAGGAATTACCGCACGGCACAGAAAATCTCAGCAATTACCCATCCAGATTGTTTTGTCTTTGCAAAAATAACATACAGCAAATGAATATCGTCTTTTAAATTTAAAATTAAAAGTTGATTTAAAATTTGTGTCATTCGAAATGAAGGCTATAATTTCAATTCGAGTGTGAATTTCAATTCGAACCCAAAATCCTTCGTGTAAGCAAGCTGTGGTAATGATGCAGTTATAAGAAGTTATATGGAAAGCTATCTTCGTCCCCAAGAGAATTAACAACGATTTATGAATTTCTAACTTAAGAAAAGCAGAAAGCCTGACCAATATCAAGTTGCTAGCTTCTGATATACACATGCACACACATACACGCACATACATCTACATTATACGCATACACATATACACACAAAGATGTATATATGAATGACGCAGATAGAATGAACACTACAAATACAATTTTTTGTTGCTTTGAAGGTCATTCTGGTTGAAAATTATGCTTCATTTTCAAGTACATCGTTTAAAGATTCAATGTATGCTATTTTCTTGCTCGTCAATTTGTCTCTCAATAACAATATTTTCGCTTTGCTGGTTAGGCGTCAGTCTAAGTCTTTCCATTTCAAACTTTTCATCTTTGAGACACTGAATTTATGTAATTATATGATTTGCAAAATTACCATAAAACAATTCCAAGAGCAACGAAACTGCGTAAGTTTTACACTTAATAAAGAGGAGAAATGGATCAAAACTATCGTTGGAATTTACATTATGTATAACTCATTCTTTTTTTTGAAAAAATATAAATGACGGCATTTGCTGATTTTTTTTTCAACTTTAGCATTCTTACAATTTCAGCTTCCCTATGGGAAATACAAAATTTATTCTTTAATCTGCCGATATGTGACGTGATGAAAAAGTACAATGGTGTTTTTAAATTGTGCCATTTATTTGAATTAAATAAATTGTAAAATTGCATATACATATACAATGGACAAAATGTAAAAATATGATAAAAAGAACAACGTGACATATTGATTTTATTGTTTTATAAAATTCAAATTTATTGGTTGTGTATTATTTTGTTTTAAATTTTCATCTATAAAATATCACAGTATGCAATTTCTGTCATATCGATAAAATTTATTTTGAGTTAACAGTAATTTCTCATAATTCAGCAAGAAATACTTCGTTAGCTACACTGTTTTAAGATGAGCAAATTAGTTTATAGAAATTTACCGTCAACTTGGAATGATTATTTTTATGATAATCACCTATCTTAAAGCATTGTTATTACTAAGTTATTAATTATTATTATTAGGTTAAGAAGCTACTCATCTTCCTATCCAATTAGATATCAAATTCTGGACGTATCAAATATGTACCAGGATTTGATATCTAATTGGTGTTTGCTATGAAACAAATGGTTCATTATTGAACTGATAATAAATCAAAGCTTTCATTGTTGAATTATTGTTAAGCTAAATTGTAGAAGTACGAAGTACTGGAAAGAAGCACAATTCCATAAGAATCCGGGAAGAGACGGCCGGAAGGAGAAGGATGTAACAAACTGATGGTTCCAAAAAATCGATCATGGAGTATGCGACCCACAAAGCACATAAATGCTTCATTAATTGCCCAACTAATTTCTATATTATCTTTCATATCACATCACTTACTTCCAGCATTTGCATAAATAACACGTACGCAGTGATTCAGTTCAGAATCGGACACTATCTGTCTATTCATCAGATTTACTTTCTGCTAGTAACTCATCATTATGTTTCTTCATTCATTTATTTATTCATCGATTGTTGTTGTGAAACAATTTTAACTTATTTATAGATTGTCTTCATGACAATTACAAAAGAAATTTTTTTCCTTTGAATTTATCACATACAGTACCCTATGTTTGTTAAGATTTCAATCATTTGATTGTGATTTAATAGCAAAAACACAAATTATATTTAGATGTTTTAAATCAGTTATCGTTAGCATTAATTATTGCACTCTTTCCAGTTGAATTTATATGATTGTTGAAGTACGATATTCAGAAAGTGCCAAAAAAGTTTATAATTTTATGTCAATTAATTATTAATTGTTGCTAGTCATGTGTATAATAATTGCAGTTTAATCGGCGAGATGTTTATGCCAGATGTAATATCATCGGATTCGGTCAATCCAACATCTCTGTTAAGTCCAAGTTCCGGAAACATTTTGATGTTGTTGAACGTTTTGTATACTCCAGGCTTTGCTCTTCACACTCCCAATCTTCCATTACTAAATGGTCAGTTTATATAAACATAGAATTTGTTTGTTTTTTCAGTGAACAGAAGCTATCTAAGGGTGCTTAGTGGTTCACTTGAAAATCTCTTTTCATGATGCCTTAAAACAGTATCACTCATATTACTATTATAACACTTTTCTGAACTCGTAAGATTTCTTGATCTGGTAAAAATTTATGCAAAACTGAAATGTTTAAAAAGGTCCAGGCAGCAAATAGATTCTTGTGAATTACAAATCAGAGCTTTCATGAATTTAGTTGGATTGGAAGTGTTATAAACTGTTCTTTTCGGGAACATAACTGTTCTTTTCGTCATCAGATTTCATAAAGTTCATTTTTTTAAATCCCAATTTTATGCCAATAACACAAAATATGAATGAAAATTAAAATTTAATAAATACCTATACCTCTTTTTTCCTTTTAAGGTTTCGAAGATATTTTCCGCTTAAGTAGAGAAGGCTGAAAAGTTAAAAAATTAAATATGAAATTCTTATATTTTTTGACAAATTTTTTCATTGAGAATCTTTAAAAATAAAATTTGTCAGCTAAGTATTTCAAGAGAAACAATAAGTTGCTTGCAACCACAAATTATTGATTATTTTTTAAACAAGGCAAAAAAAGTACGGATAGCTATAATAGTTACAATTTCTTAACCTATAAAAGAAATTTCAAACAGCGGCTGGAGGAAATTTCAAACTGTCTTGATACTAACTTTATACTAATACTAATAATAGATCTAGTGGATTTCGTTAACAAATCTTGCAAATCTCAGCATATCGGCAGCAAAACTTTAACACAAGTTCCTTTCATCATTAATTCATATAATCTCAATAATTCGTAGGATGTAGGTTTCAAAAACTATCAGATTGTTGATGAAAGTTAGCAAAAAATTTTTCAACTTAGGAAATTTATAAATCTGTATCACTCAAAAAGATCTAACCCAATATATATGATCAGTCAAAATTGTTAATTATAAACCTTTAGTTTGCATTGTTTTGTTTTCCATCTGTCGTGGACCCTAAATTATTTTTATCCCATATCTCTCCGCCTTTTCATTTTCTTTTATTGTTGTTCTAGCATTGAGTGACGAATGGAAAATAACGTACCATTTAAATGCGTTAAGTTCTAAAATACTTGAATCATTTCATAGCTGTGAAGAAAACGTCGGGTAATTTTTTCCCGTTAAAATATCAACCATTCATTCAATATCATCTATTCAAAAAATTTGAAAGATGTCGCGTCGAATGAAAAGTTTGTTGTTTATTTCATTTATTGCTTATTACAATGATTAATTGTGTGCTATCACAAACCCTTTCTTTTTGCTACTTCATTTTTTGTTTTATTTGAATTTTGCATTTTGTAAATGTTTTTTCCTTTATCTTCAAAAAGTTTTTTTCTTAAAAAAGGACAATTATAAATCTGAAATGATCATTCAAAGAAAAATGAGAAAAGGATTAAGAAAAGAAATCGTAAGGGGTTTTTTTTTTTGCTTTCTGAGACGAATCGGATTATCATCATTTGCATTAAAATATTCCCGATCAAACAAGAAAATTTTTCTTTTCTTTTTTCCCTTTATTATTAGGTGGAACAATTTGCTTTGGTAGTCCTAGATTCAGCAAATTCGTAAGTTCATAGAAAAGTATGCAAAAGGTAAAGTTGAATTAACTGGTGAGAGAAAATAATCAAAAATTGAAAGCTCTAGAACGTACATATCTTTAACAAAGAAGGTCATAAAAAGTGAAAAAATCATAAATCATGAAATAATGTTAGGCAAAGAAATTTACATGTTGGTCTGAAAATTGCTGTTGTGCAATTAATAAACTTTGCTAAAACGTTAAAACTCAGCGGTAGGAAAATATATCATTGTGAGCAAAAAGTGTTATATCGTAAAGTTAAAGCTAAGCAAAAATGATAAGTAAAGCTTGGCATTAATCACTGCAATCAATTATAATCCAGGACAGTTCAGTGTGATAAACAAAATAAGTTACACTGATATTGTTAACATATTAAATAAAATGAAAAAGGTCGTTTTAGGTCGTACGATGCATGCATTGTATGCGATCAGTTTTATCATCTATTCGATTACTGATCTATGCGATTGGCTTTTCGTCTATTTCACTCTTCGTGGCTATGTTACATCATTTCCACTGAAGACTTGGCTTGCTGTGGCACTTGTTTCTACAACAGTTTCTGGCTCTATGCTAACATCGCTTTTGTTGGTTGGTCAATTTCATTTAATAATAACTTTTCAATCTCATTACTTTCGAGTTTTTTTTTGATTACTGTTATTTATAACTAGTAATGGATAATAAAAGTGGTTAAGAAAATTCAGAAAATAATAAAACATATTATCAGTAATTTTAACTGGAGAAAGATCAGTAAAATTCACTCAGATAATTTTTATGACAATAATTGATTATTAATGAAAATGTTGCTGCCAACAACAACAATAATCCATTGCTGATTAAAATTTTACTAAATAAAAAATCATTAATCTGAGGAATAATTCAATACAGTGAAGCAGTCGAAAAAACAAATACAAAGATTTCTAATTTTGCAGTATCGTTTCTGTAATTACGGCTATCGAACAGGTTGTGAGGTCATCTCATCGGACTATCATAGCTGGTTATTCTATTTATGAGAGAGTAATCCGGGTCTTTGTCCACTCACTTGATTTCTAGCCAAGCTTCATTCTAACTTTACAATGTTATCTCCTAACCAGTTCATTTTATCCTGCCTTGAAATGTAATGGCTAACAGAACACAATGTTCCGTCTTGTGAATTGACCCTAAATCCAATCGATTTTTGCGGCCTAACTGAGTTAAATTCTTCATGGTTAAAGCCTAGCGATAATTACATAAGTAAATTGCCATGCAAAAAGATTAGAGTTTTCAAAACCAAAAGCTCTAATGGGAATTTTGCTGAAGAATTTATGAAAAAAAAGCCAGCAAATCTGACAAAGAACGTTTGCTAATATTATTTTTCCAAATGAAATCAATTAAAGCTGAAGTTAGCAACGATATCAGCAGTAATATTATTCGGAATTCGATCAAATTTAGCTTGAGTATGCTCAAATTTTTTTAGATGAAGTTAAACTTCAAAATCTACAACTTACTGAGCCTCATTATTCTTTAGGTATTATGCGTTGAAAATGCATTTGCTCACCGTCTTGATATAGCTCCATATCGAAGTGGCTTTGCCGTCATTTACGAAGCGTTTGTTCAATGGGTTCAGGTTTTTACTTTTTTTAAATTTTTAAAATTAAGTTGTTTAAAATCCTTTTTAAATGAAGAATTTTTTTAACCGCATTAATGTTAAAAGGAGTAATTAAGTAAATATGTAGCGAGAAATTAAATATGCAAATGTAACAGTTGAATTGTTGGTCGTTGTTGTAGTACGAAGACTTAAGAATTGAGGCCAAGAAATAGAAGATCGATCAGTCGCCATTAAAACAAGTCACGAAGTGAAGTTGTGACATTCAGGCAAAATTTCCTGCGACACATTCTCTAACACAGAAAACTTTTCAGGCTTTTAACAATTTCCGAATAGCATTTCTGTTCATGATTCTTCACGACATGCCTTCAACAATTATGAATTTTGTCTTTGTCACATCTTGTCGATGTGTTGGTCCGCAAGTCTGTTTATTTCCATTGAAATACTTGGTCTTACTGATGCCTCCAAAAAATTCTTAAGCTTAGGATACTTCAGATTCTTCAACTACTGAAATAGTTGCATCTTTCGAGCTGCTTTATGGAGCTGCAAGCTTTAGCCAAGTTAATTTGATCAGTTGACAAGTTGTTCATTTGAAAAATAAATTATAAAAATTACCTATATGAGGAAATTTATATAGAATTAGTCAAGAATGATTTGTGAAATACAAAGTTTTAGTGGAGTTCCTTTAAAATTTTTTGAATTTCAAATGAAAACTGTACAGATTCTTCAATGGCCCTTGATAATATCGTCATTGTCGACAACTGTAAGTATTCTGTGGCGCTTGGTAATGTTATATTTCGCATATCGCCGAATGATATTCCCTTTGAAGCCTACAGAGAGTGCTAATACAGTTATCCGGCAGCCAACAATCTATGAACAGTTCAAACTTAATTTGAGCCAAAAGTATTTGTTTAGCAAATTTCATTGCTGAACAAATAGGCAAATAAGTTCTCGATATGAGTGCATTAGGAAAGATTTTAATGTGACGAAAATAATGTAAAAAACAAATCAAAGGAAGAGTAGTGAAGGAATAATTACGCATTCCCCAACATAATTTAAGATTTAATCAGTTAATTATTAAGTACTGGATCAATCTTTTATATCAAAAAACGAATTTGAGATTATTTAAACTGCATTATTTTGAGAAATGGAGGACGCTTGAAAGATTATGATGAACTGTGGCCTGTCAGATACAGCGTTCGCAAGATCTATGGGCAATTACTGGATGATAACTATGAACAGCAAACTGTACCAGGGAAATCCGATAAACAATCACATCAGAATGCTTCATTCAAGGTGTTATACTCATTTGAAATGTTTCTGAAACATACAAAAGCAATGAACATGATTTTATATTTAGAAATTATAATTTTTGAAGTAAACTAAATTTTCATTTCAGTTTCGGTTCTCTTTGACACCTATTTTGAAGGTTATTTCAACATTTTTACTAGCGTTTATTATCTATGTATTCTCAATATTGACTTGTTGTGCACCATGCTGTTTTCATTATATCTGCAACTCAAAAAGTTTTTATCATCGCCACAAATGCTCACGTTCCTTCGTCAGGTACGCTAACATTTAAATATTGTTAATTGACTCAAAGTAATTATTGATCAAATTGGCATCGATAAAAATGTATTTCAAATGTTTAGATGTTCAAAAATTAACAAAAATTTAAAATGAGTAGTATTTTTGCAGGTTTTTTTCTCAAGGATTTCACTGGATGCTGTTTATAACATCGTTACTTTTAACAACAATATTATTTGCTCTAAATATTATCTTATTATCATCTGTACATGGGTTTGGTAACAATCAGATAGCATTCGAAATTAGCCATGTGTGTTTTTTGGCTTATTATTTAACTGTTATCAAATTTTCACCAAAATAAAATATTAGATTGTTGAAAAATCAATAAGAATATTTATGAATATTTGTTTGTTGCTTGAAAGAATATATATTGGGCATTACGAATGAGTTTGCATCTGGCCAAATGGGTATATGTTTACAATGCATTATAATGTAGTCTTACTATATAGATATCTTACACAGATATCTATTTTCAGTGATATTGAAAGAGCGTTATTTCAGATTTGCGTAGCAGTTTCGTCATCCCAGAAAACTATTCAAACAAGCATTGAAACAAATCACAAAGAGCATTTGAGTACATCAGATTTAACATACACATGTAAACCTATTTGGGAAGATGGCGGTTTCGGGATTGGACTTAACAGACAAGAAGCTGGCACTTGGCAAACACGAATAATATTAGCCGGAAAACAAATTCTGGTAAATTTCGTTTATGAGTAAAACTAATTGTATCACTTCAGTTAGTAACTTATTCAGATGATTTCAAAAATGTTAGATCATTTAATTTTGCAAGACAGATTTGCAATGTTATAAAAAAACAATCATTTTATCTAGGCTATCTCAACAGAAGTCAGGATGGAATATGACACTGATCGACAGAATCCTCATCATACACTCTATTACGATTATGTATTATTGCAGTACAAAGATGCATCATCGCAAAGTTATATTTGCGTACCTGGAAATAAAACAGATTGGTAAACAAAAAATTTGTCGAACAGTATTAAGTTCTTTTATTTTTTAACTTTAAATTATCAGTTGATATTAAACAGATACAATTTATCTGATATCTAAAACAATGAATAACTTGAAAATGAGGAAATTTTTCAGATCTTAAAGATTACAAAATTGTTAATTTGATATTTTCTGCGTTCATTTCTATATTCTATTCTACACTACTTCTATGTCATCAACAATTTTCTTTATGATAAAATATTCAGTTACATAGTTTTATTATTCTCAGTGACTATATTTCATGATTTAATTCAAACTTGGTAATATTTAAATTTCAAATTCTAGGAGGTTCCTAAATGAAATCACTGAATTAGGTTGGCCATACTATGCTGCTTGTGATCGCACATGGGTTATCAAATGGAATACTTTAATTGATTGCAATCTGTACAACAGTAAGAGCTACTTGAAGAATAAAAGTTACTATTTTGACTATGTGCTCATTTAAAATATTTATTTTTTCATTTCTTTCTTATCAATGTCATAATTTAATGCATTTATCTTGTTGTTTAATAGTTACAGTTACTTCGTCGATCTTTATAATTATTCCTAATTATAATCCGAATGATTAAAAGCATAAAAAGCGCAAGCAAATGTTTGGAATGTTAAAATTATATTGGTTCCATCGTATTATTTTTGATGAGCATCATTGATAAAGTTTAAAGAAAAACTTTCTCCCAATGTTTGGACAAGCGAAAACGTCAAAAAAATGTTCTGATTTTTATTTTCAGCAAAATTTCTTTTGTTATTCTTTGATGAAATGAACTTGCATCCATCGAATTTTGTAACAAAATTTTTGCAATGACTGTTAATTATTCGGATCAAAATTTGCTATGGAAAAAAATTAAGTAAAGTTCAAATTGCGAAACGAAAGTTTCGTGTTGATCCGACTGATATAATTTAAAATAGACAAAACTTAACTGATCCGAATAATATAATCCAAAAATTGATCTGAAGAATATAATTCAAAAAACATAATTTAAAAAATATATAATTGTTGTTTGGTTTCATTCTGTTCAAATAGTTACAGCTTTCAATATGACTACAAAAATTAAAATTCATTCGAACAAATTAATCAAAAAATTGCAAGTAATAGGGCAGGTTATTAGAAATTCCAACGCAAATTCGTTACAATTAACTTAATTTAACATAAATAATTTAGTTGCTTAAATAGTTACAGTACTCTCCATATGACATAATTAATATGTCTAGCATAATTTATATTCTGCCCATTATAACCATATGAAAAAACGAACACACGTTATATCAAAATTAAGGATTAAAATAAACTCAGAGTGAATCCTTCCATAGATATGGCTCAATGTGGAAAGAAGAAACGGTAGGAAATCATTGAAATCACAAAATTCTTTCTCAATTTTATTCAATTAAATTGTGAAGAAATTAGATGGAGCACTTTATGATCTAAATTTATGTGCCAAAAATGGATTTCGGATTCATACTGTTTCATGGGATAATTCCAGCAGCAAACAATCCTTGATGCATCAATAATTAACCGAAATAAAGTCTCTTTTTCGTCCTTTCCTATCAATTTTTATGTTCCAAAAGGGACAGAAAATCAATTACTATAATTCAAAACCCGGAAAACATCCATTTAGAAAAAGGCTGGTTTTTCGGCAGATTTGAGAGTTTTAATTACTGAATTTTTCTGCACATCCTTCACTCCATCCTTTCTCTTTTCATGAGTGTAAGGCTTAGCAAATGATGGCAGTAAATGAGATGACCATGGAATAATGGACCAAAGTAAAAGTCATACTACTTACTATTACTACTTCTAGCTGTTTACGACCAAAGAAAATGTATATTATATATATATGTGTGTGTATGTGTGTGTGTGCGTATGTGTGTGTAAGTGTGTATGTGTGTGTGTGTGTGTGTGTGTGTGTGTGTGTGTGTATGTGTGTATGTATATGTGTGTGTGCATGTGCATATGCAAAGGCCATATGTGGGTCGATACTGATGTGTGCAGCAAAAGCATTAGCTGATATTGGAAGAAAAATGTTTTTTCCTTCTCTTCTTTCCATTCGTCGAGGTCTATTGGCCATATTTCCATAGCTGCTATAGATTTTATAAGCGATTAAGCAACCCTTTCAACAATAGCAGTATCCAAGCAGTAGCTCAAGATCCATGTCCAATTGCTGATTTACTATCCTGAAACGGATGGCACGAGATGGACCGAAGAGCGACGACGACAATAATATTCTTCGATTTGTATTCCATCCTCATCCAGTTTCTTCGACTCATTTTCCTCTTTCTACTCATTAGTTGAACTATTCTACCAGTTGTTTGCTCATTTAAAATCGTTCCTTTTTTTTTTTTTATTTCTCATCAAATGAAAAGATAAAAACAAAGAATACAACCAAATTGGAGAAAAAAAGCGCACGCACATTTCTATCCTCATTCATTTTTTTTCGATAAATGGCGAAAATAAACTATCGTAAAGACGGAAAAAGAAATAGCGGCATATTACTACTATTTACGAAGTGTAAACCTAAAACACTTCAATTCCCTAAATTTTCATCACCGAATTATCCAAAAGGAGACGAAAAAGCAAAGGAACTCATCGAAAAACTTCATTACCAATCATCTGATTCTCGTCTTTCATGGAGCCAACACTGTCATTACATCAACGGATACGAGGTTAGGTAGCTTTTCCTTTCAAATGGATTATTTCAAAAAAAAAAAAAAAAAAAAAAAAAAAGAAAGAAATCAGAAATATTTTATTTTAATATTGCAAGTAGCATTCCTTTCTTTCTGAACTCTTTTATTTGATTGGAAAAAAAAAAAAAAAAGAAACAGGAAGGCAAGGCAAGTTGTAAATGTCAAACAGAAGTGAACAAGAAATGAATGTCGATAGTTTGTAGCATTATGAACTCACAAAATTAATAGCTTCCTTTAAATTATCTCAATTGCTATTTCTCGAAATGCCTTTATTATAAGCTTAATTTACGGGAATAGGCAATGTTCTTACCATCGTTACCGTACAATAATTTCAGACATGCTAAGAAATATGACTACCAGCTACTGTATATCCATTTTAATATTGTATCTTACATATTGTATCCATTTTAATGATATATATCCATTTTAATGGTACAGTATGTATCCATTCTGATGATACAATAGTATGTATCCATTTTAAAGCTTGGCTAAATACAGTACCTCTCCAAGACTATAATATGACTATGGAAACTTAGCACCGAAACAGATATACAGATAGATGTACAGTATCCGTTCGCGGTAACTTTTCCGCTTCGACAACTGTTCATTCATTAAACAAACAAACTTGATACATACTTATTCCGCCTACCGTAACATCAACTGTAAGTGGCTGGAATTCAATCAACAACAAATCTTCGCATTTTGAGCACCAACCTCTATTAACTTTGGGAATTTGATGAATTTTTATTTTTCATCCTGTTTCAACTGGCTTCAACGGCTTACAGTGTACCATTTTCAAATCTTGATGATTTCCTCTCAAAATCTCTTCTATATTAAATTTTGCTTTCTCCCTCTTTTTCGCTGATTCTTAATGGAAAATCTTTTTAAATCTTTTCGAATACTTTATTTTCATCCTTCTTTTTTTTGTTACTAATTCAGTATTTCGATGTTCTGAAAGTTCTATCTTTTTTCTTTGATTCCTAATACGTGCATTTCACAAATGTCATTTTTAATCTGTTTCTTTCCTTAATAAAAATCTTTCTGCTAAAGTAACTACCAAAGATTATTACTCCATCCATGGTACCATCGCAAAGTGATCGCCTCCTTCCCAGAAAGTTAATGTTATGCTTAGTCATATACTACACAGTTACGATATTAATTTGCAGAATTTGAATGTCGAATACGGCGATGGAAGCAGGTGAGATTTGCACCGCTAACGGGACATGTTTTTGCCTCGCGTAGATCATCCAGTGTTGAACCACAAGTGGTACAAGTTTCACGGCCTTTCCCGAATCCAAGCTGTTCATTTCCACCGCGAACCAATCCGCTTCCGCGAAGAAATATGAGTTACTGATTAATATGTTATTTAACAACAAAAAAAAAAAGAACCCTATTCGTAATAAATTCAAAATTAGAAAGAAGGATATTCTCACTGTTTCATTGATTTAAATCAAATTTTCTTTCCGGACAATAGTTTTAAATTTATATTCATGTTGAAAAAGAAAAGTTACTAAAGTGATAATTATGAGTAAGCTTATATAGGCTTATATTATAAGCTTATATAATATTTAAATTAGGTACTCTGATCTTTTTAGATTTTTCCCGCAAAAATAATCGGAGTAATTTAGTTTCGTGGTTATCACGGTTTCATAACTAAACTGTGATGCAGTTTATCAAACGAATACATTTTGCGAAAATCCTTTACGAATTGTGTAGACAGATTTCAGTATCCCAAATGTTTAAATAAGTTTCTTATAGCTGATGGCGCACCTTGTCGAAATCTTCCAGAGCTACCAACAACTATTTCACAGTCCTCACCTGTCAGTACTGCTGATGATGCGGTACGTCATTTGATCTTCAACTTTTTTTCAGAAAAAAAAAAGAAAAAAAAACGGGAACTGCTTTTGGATCTTGATTTCAAAAACGATACAAAACTGAAACCAGTGTAGTTAAAAATGTCAAAGTGAGTTGACATGTCTCAAAAAAATTAAATTGAACAGAATTTACTTTTGTTGAGCATTTCTGACGTTTGCTTTGATTTTTCACTTATCGTTATTTCAGTTAACTAAACGTTTGACAGAAATTAAAAGGCTTTCGGGCCGGATAACTATCATGAAAACAGCATATGAAACAACAAAAGAAAGTCTGAAAAGAATTGGAGAACTGGGTTCCGGTACTTGCGGGGTTGTGTACAAAGCGAGGTTCGAACAAACCGGAACAATTATGGCTGTTAAGGTTGCATTACTTTGGTGATTTTTAATTTCGCAAAAATGGTTCTCTGAAAATTCTTAGAAAATCATAATTGGTGCATCATTTCTTTTAATTGGTCTGGATAAATAAGACTGTTAATTTTTTACATCTGAAGTCTGTCTTGAATTTTCAAGCAAATGGTTATGACATCAGTAGCGGAAGAGAACAAACGTGTCCTTATGGATCTAGAAGTGGTACTCCGTTCACATGATTGTCCGCATATTGTGCGGTGTTATGGCTGCTTTATTACTGATGTGAGTTTTGTTGTTTCCATACTGTGTAATAATTATATCTGAAAAAAACCTTTTTTAGGATTTCGTACGTTTCTACGAATCTTTTTTTCTCGTTAGATCATGCATTTCAATGTACGGTTGAATAGGAGACTAGTTTGAGGCGTTTGATATTATCTCACAGAATGTGGCATCTTTGGTTTTCAGCGTTTAAAACAGTAAGATATTTGTTTGAAATATTTGTGAATTTAAAATTTGAATGTTTTAGTTTGAAGTACTAATTTGCATGGAATTAATGGCAACATGTCTGGATAAACTTTCCAAACGCGTGCAAGGAGGTTTCCCGGAGGATATCCTTGGCAAAATGGCTGTTTCAATCATAAAAGCTTTGAATTACTTAAAAGTTACTCAGGTAGTTATCGTATTCGGCTTATTTTTATTTGCAATTTTTCTGTATACTTTGATTCAAAAACGAACGAAATGTAGGATGGGAAGTAAGAAGAGAGCTTTTTTCTTTGTAATGAAACAAGCGGTTATCTGGAAGCCTGCTATAATGAGTGGGATGAAGTCAAGTAATCCTGGTGCATCATGATTTTTAGAGAATGAATCTTTTGAAAAGGGAAGAGTTTTAGCTGCTTTTGTTGAAGGCTTATTACAAATTCTAGCTGAATTTCTTCTAAAAAGCAAATGATGCTGAACAAAAAAGAATAGATTATTTCTGTCTCTTAAGAAATGCTGCTGAAAATTTTAAATTTGTTTGTAGAATATAATTCATCGTGATGTAAAGCCATCGAATATTTTGCTTGATTTGAATGGGACAGTTAAATTGTGTGATTTTGGTATTGCCGGACGTTTGGTTGATTCAATGGCTCGAACACGTACCGCTGGTTGTTCCGCTTATATGTCGGTAAGTTATTGGAAACTTTTATGCTCAAAAAATTATTAGAGTAATGATAAAGGTATGAAATTTGATTAAACTGTATGAAGTTTGATTAAACTAAGACTCATTTAAGGCTCATTTCTACCCTTCCGTTAAATTCTAGGTTTATGATGCTAAACCGTTTATCTTTTAATTCGTCGGTTGTAGTTATTGTTGCGAATCTCGTTTTCTTTCAGTCTTATATTTATTTATAATCATAGCCCGAACGCTTAGAAGCGCAAGACGAATATGATGTTCGAGCAGATGTTTGGAGTATCGGAATTTCATTGGTCGAATTAGCCAAAGGTGAATATCCTTATCGTGGTTGTAACAGTGAATTTGAAGTACTTTCGAGAATTGTTACTGATCCAGCACCGGTGCTGCAGCCTGAAGAAGGGTTTTCTCCAATATTCTGTGATTTTCTTCGTCTTTGTCTTACAAAGAATTATCACTTTCGACCAAAGTACAAGGAACTTTTGGTATGTTTCCGCAAAATTTCCACACCTTTTATTTATTTATTTGTCTAATATCAATTTTTCACATTGATTTTAGATAAAAATTAGAAAAGTATTTTTTCATCAAGTTTTAGTTTTTAAGAATGGCAGAACTATTAAAATTAAGTAAATTCAGGCAGGTATGCAGTGTAGGCAGATTTGTTAGGATAAATCTTTTAATTATCAATTTTTTTCAATTTATTTTCCACAAGCTACATCTTTTCATGACATTGGAGAGTTGTCGTTACTGTCATTGCTCAAATGGAAGCAAATTGAAATCTCATCTTTCTGATAAGATCAGTTGTTAACTTGTTTGAATTGTTACATTCTAGATTTTCGAATTAGAAAAAATGCACAATTTTTAGTTACTTTGTAATTTTGCAGAGTTTTATTTCAGCAGCACGAATGGGTGATGCATTATGAAACTGCGAAAGTGGATGTTGCTGGTTGGTATCAAAGAATCGTCCAAAGTTGATAATAAGTTACTTCTGTGCATTATTATAGATCGAAAGCGGGGAAAATTCTTCGGGAACCCTGAAATCATTGTAATATTTTATTGAAAAGTGATGGTGTGGAATTATTAGTGTCAGCGCATGGGATAAGAGTGTTAAAAATAAAATAGCATAACTCATAACTATTTTCATTGCTTGAACTTTGGATTTATTTTTGAATTTTTCGAAGTGCAAATGATTGCTGCTAAAACATCAATACATTTGTTTATCCAAATTTTCATTATTAGTTTTTTATTTGATACATTCTTCATTTTTAACTGTTTCGATAAGATTTTGTGGAACTTTGCAAAATTAGAGTCACCACATAATTGTCATTTTAAGTTATGCTTTAGAAAGTTCATATTTTGTGTATCTTTTGTTGTTCCAAACTATTTTTGTATTTCTTCTAAAAATCTACTCTGAGGACATATTAAAAATTTCGCAGGTTTACATTGTCTTTTGCATATCTTTGCATACTTAAAACACATTGTGATTGCATTTGTCAATTGTTTTGTGGATTATCCTTTTATTGAACTTTCGCCAAGTAATTCGAATTAACTACCCTTGACTAGTTAATTCTTAATTTGCTTCAAAAAAGTTATATAACACTAGGTGAGTCCATACTATCTATTACAACTGTAATGGTTCAAAAAACTTATTTCGAAAGATGAAATAAATGAGGCAGAAAGGAAGTTGTTTTTGCAGTTTAGCCGTTGAAAAAATCTCTAGAGTTGCTGATGTGTTTTAATATACCTGTTCAAATTGTTAATTGCTGTGCAAATGGTTTTTCCGGTAGTTTTTTTATGCATATATTTTCTGTCAGAAGTTCTGCTTAATATGTTTACCATTGAGAAATTATATATATCTTGCGCTCTAATTTCTCTATATAAAGCACAAAAATACAGATTATTTCTTACTTGAGTTTCAGGAAATTCTTCCTTGCTTCATAATCCACAGATGCAGTCTTTTTTTTTTCAATTTTTTTTTTTGAAATCCAGATTTATGAGGGAAAAGGCTACGTGTAAAAGCTGTGTGAGTAATTATTTTGTCCAGTTGTCAATCCTGAATTTCAACTCAGAGTTTGAATTTATTAGTCGTTTGATTTCTCCATCTTAATATTTCAGTTCTTTTTGCATCCTCATGAACCAATTTATGATTGCAAGTATATGATCTGTTTGAGAAATTTTGCACTGTAACTGTAATTGTTAAAAAAAGAAAAGAATAAGAAGGAAATCGTGGACCACACTTATTCATTCAAACTTACTAATGTCACGTTTTTTACCTTATTAAATTCCGGATCTATGAAACTTCAGCTTATGTAGGGTTGCTTTATTGCTAGATTGTACCAAATAATTCCCCAGCTTTATGAAATCTCTTATCGATTCCTTTTTACCCATCAGGAAGCAATTGCTTGAGTAATTTCTGCGTAGTATAATCAGAAAAGTAGAAGAGGTATTGCTTACAAAAAAATTTCTAAATCATAAGCTTGTTGTTTATAGATGTTATGATTTTTATTTCCCTGTTTCATCAAAAAGTGATGCAAAGTTTCAAATTTTAGTGCAAATGAAGTCATACGATTTACAAATTCGAAATAATTTCCAATAACCGATAATCAAATTTGAATAATACAGGAAATGCATACTTTTAAGAATTAGCATATTTCAAGTTTGCATCGAGTAAAATGGACCAGTTGTGATCATTTGATTGCAGTTGTGTGCGGAGCTGCAAATTTTAGATTGGAAATGTCTTCCATAGAATGGAAGATTTCGCAGATATGTGTAAGTTCCAACTGATAATGAATGAAGGCACGATTGTTGCGTGTTGAAAAATGTGATAACTGATAACTGATTGCGACATTTGCGATCTTCTTTAGCATATCGTCCTAACAGATCAATTACAATTATTTATTAGTATTATCAAATATAATCATAAGACAAAAATTTGGATGACATTATAGTCTTTGATTTTATTAAAGATCACTTAGCTCAATTGTTCCACTGTATTTTGCAAAATTTTATCTCCTTAATGAAAATATTCTATCAGAATATTGTTCTAATCAAAAGAAATTCAATTTATCCATTTTTCATTAGTTTATTTGTGCAATATAAAATTGCATTTTATAACTATTTTGTATCCACCGGCAATATCTTAGGAATGAAAAGATAAAAGAAAGGAACCAAGATTGTATTTGTCAAAAAGTCATTCTTCTTTCTAATTTTTCTTGTCAAGTATTTCATTGAACAAATATTTAATACAGCACGGTATAGAGTAAATAATATTATTAGCTGCTATTCGTAGGATGTGCTTCCGTGCTTATCTATCGAACAAGTTCAACTTTTGTTAAAAGAAACAAATGGAAATGTTAATGATGCAGTTGAAATGGCATTGGAATTATTGAACAATAAATTCACTACATCAAATTCTTCATCCTCGAAACAATCCATAATTGGAGATTACAAACTAACAGCAACACAAAATAAATTTACAATAATATCATCAGCATCATATTCGGAACAGATTCGGAACAGAGAGATAAATGAAAGCTGCTCAAACGAGAGTCACTCATTGGCAGTGGAGCGAAAGTGATCTTTCTTTAGTTTATGTTTATTTGAAACTTAAATTCGAATATCCTGAAATTCTAAAGGTCGTTCAACATGTTTTTCCTTAAAGTGGATTGAAACAGTCCGATGCTTAGGTTATCGATTAACAGTAATTTAGATGTGGAATGTGAATTTTAGCTATTAACTTAATTAGTGTTGTGGATCAGTGGATTAATTGACTGGAATAGTTTGGCCGTGCTACTTTTAGGAGGCCAATATCAGCCGTATATCTGTCCCATCTTTTCGGATAGGTATAACAAGATCTAATAGTCTTAGTGATACTGTTAATTGCTTATTTCCGGTCTTTCCGGTATTCATTACTTCGAAGGAGAATTTGGAAATTACAGAATTGCTGTAAGATTGAAGCTTATAGTCTCAGTAGAAGGTGTTCCGAAGAAACAAATCGAATATACACTCCGAAATATTTTGCAGAACGTATGTTAACCAGCAATGTCGAGTTCATTTATTTCATGTATAAATAGTTCTTATTACATGTCTGCATGATAGCAGAGGAAATAAACTGATATTATATTTCAAGAGATATAGATATATCTTTCCGAAGTCGGAAAAATTATTAGGCTTTGACTTGTATGGAACTTTTGAATTTTATTATCTTAATCTGAAAAATCCTTGAGGATAAGAATTTTAACTACAAAAAAAAAAAACCTTTTGAATGAAATTGTTTGAGACTTTGGTTTTTAATTTTATAGTGCAACTGCTCAATTCGATCTTTTGATGAATTAATACCATGTTTACAAGCAGCTTATGAGGAAAAATCAGTCGAAGTTCATGTTGTAGTTGAACTCTCGTGTGATAGAAGATCAAATCAAGAGACGTTAATCGATTTTACGAAATCATTTACAGTAGAATCTGGGTAAATTTGTCAAACTTCTACTTTTAAGACGTCTTTGTGTCTTTTTTTTTATAAACTTTTTACACAGATTTCAAATACTGACATGGTGTTGAAATACAGATATAATTTTTCAGATATGGTCTTGAAATGCAACCTTATATGGAAATTCAGAATATCGATCGCATTTTAACCGACATAAGGTTGGTTTTTACAACTACTGTTTTCGAGTCTACCCATCCTTACAGTATCTCTGTAAATTCAACCATTTCCTGGAAATGGAATAGGTGATAGGAGTAGGATCTGTGACAACGTTCAATTTGTTTTCGACTTTTTGGAACTTGGGTCTTTGTTTTGTCAACCGCTTCTACTCATTCCTTGATCGAAACAGAGAAGAAAGATCAACAGTATTGAACACAGCAAGGAAAATTGAAAACCGTAAAGGAAGGACAAAAAAAGACAATTTCGAGCTTTTATGACTTTCCTTAATATTTTTTATTTGTTGAATTTATAAGAAATGGAAATTTTTCATTTTTTATTCAAAATTTACTTTTTTTTTTAAAATAAAAAATCTTTTTTATTTTCTATCTCAAAATTTTTTCAAAAATTTTGCATATTTTAGACACACAGAGAAATTCACCCAAATCGTTGCTTTCTAAACTTTTACTCGAAAATTAGTCGAATCAGAATCCAAACAAAACATCATTTATAGACCAGACCATGCGAATGTGGACATAATTTGGTTGGCATTGGGTAATATGCCAAATATGGGCTTATTTTTTATCCGTGGAGAATATGTGACAAAGTATAATGCATCCAGCAACACATTAATCATAAATTCCATACGTGAAACAAAAATAAACAATGCTGCAGGTGAGTATTTGTTTTTCCAATATGATGGTAACTTTAGATATACGTTAAAGTTATGTTTTTGAAGCATTTATTAGCGTTGGCTGAATTCCATATTATTTTTAATTGTTGTTTGTTTTACGATGTTTAATAAACAGATAATTCAATAAATTAGCAAAGAGGCAAATTTTTTTGCTTCATTTATGCTAACTGTTTGGTGGTTCGAAAGTTATGTATGTACAGAACTTAATGGACTTTCTAAAAAGCAATGAAACTCCGCAAAATTTTTTTTTCATTGTTTTGAAAAATTCGGAAGATCCTGGTTTCCAGCTTCATGTGAATTAAATTATTTCCATCTCTTCCATGCTTTATATTATAGCTAAGAGGTTTTCAGTTGTCTCCAAGCTCTGGTTAAGCAATTTTTACAATATTTTACTTTAAAAAATTGTAAATTATAAGCAATAAATTAAATTTTTAGGTAACCATATACTATTGTCATGGGCACATTTTGAACATGATCGACGATTGCTAACCATTTATTTTGCTGTCGAAAATGTTATCCAGGCTGATGATGGGTTATTATATTCAGGCTATAAATTTGTTATCTCATATAGTTCATTCTATACGGTTATTGTTGACTGTGATTCGGATCCAGATGAAAGAGATAACTATGTTTATATTTGTTTGCGACATCCGCCACAGGTCAATGCAATTTTTATTTTTTGAAGTCTTGAGATTGTCTCGAATTTTTTGGAGATACATATAAAGAACAGCTTGGAGAAAATAGGTAATGCTTACTAAAACATTATTGGTCTAAACAGCGACATGCTATGAATTTGGAATAGCTATAATTAGAGTTTGACAGTGTATCAGTTTTGATATATTGTTTGATAAATTTTGAAATTCGTATACTCAAATCATATTTTTGATAATTCAAAATGCAGCTGTGGGAAGCAGTACCTCGAATAATGAAAAATGGAAGGAGGATCTTGAATATTGAGCAGTGTCACGATTGGATACGTGTTGGAAGTTTTCCAGGAAATAAACATTTCGCCGGTTGTTCTCAGGTATTTTTAAATGGCAAGTTGTTTCACGAAGGTCTAACAGTATTGCAATCTAGAATTCTTTTTTGTTGATTTAATTTTGAGTCAAAATTTGATATAACAAACGATTTTACGAACGTTTTCGTGCAGGAGACCTTGGCTGGATCACTATGGTTTAGCTTTGCGGTGCCTAAAGAAACAGTGAAGCCGGAAAGAATGTTTCCGGATGAAGTAATCGATTGGCAAAAACGCCCATTAAGTTTAAAACAGGTGGTAATAAGTGCTTGAAGAAGTAGTGAAATTCATTATATTTGTTTTTAGCTTCATTATAGTTTATTCAGGTGCATAAAGAGCATTTCATCGAAAGAGAAAGTACTATACCGTCACTTACTTTACACTACTGTCTGTTTGATATTTTTATAACCAGAAAATATGACACATCTTTTTTCCATCCAACGACGAATGTTTCTTGATTGGACACAACCCACAATAAAAAAAGCTTTACATTCTTTGTCAGCAGATAAAATGTTTTGCATTTCCTCTAAAACTTCAGTTTTTTTGTTATTTGAAGCATCAGAAAGTCAAAAACTGTATTATCTATTTTTTTTTCTTTTTTTAAAGGCTCCAACACGTCAACTTTTTGAAATCATTGCACGATGGAAACATCGAGCCAAATGCAGAATATTTTTTGCAGCAGTCATGAAAATTCCTCGACGAGAAAGTCCGAATGTTCGCATTTTGGAATTGCCGTCATTTAGGTATTCGATTTATGTTGTCGCATTAAGGAGCAATTTTTTTTCAACCTTGAATGTTTGCATTATTTATTGAGACAGGAATAAATAATGGAGAACTGCAGATGTGATCGATTAAACTATCCGTAAACAAAACCATTGCAATTTCCACGATTACTTTTCAATATCTTCATCTTCACGTGACAATTATTAATTGACGATTTTAGATTAAATTATGCAATGCATGCACTACTAAGTAGAGGAAGTGTTGTGAAAGATCAACTTTTTAACGTTTCGGAATCCTCCTGTAATAATTTCTTTTTCGAACGCATTAATTATGCTGCTCAGGTATAAAAAGTCTTTTTAATTAACCTGGTTCAATTTTAACGAAAAATTGTAATTAGTCGGTTTGCTTCGTATATTATAATTACAAAGTTAGTTATTGTATTTAGCTGAATCCTTTATTTTTTTGCGGAATGTACAAATAATACTTCAAACTACACTTACAATCCAAAATATTTCTGTTCAGTTTGATTTAATTTTTATGATTTTTCATGGATATATCGCTTGTTTGTGTACCTTCCAAAGCACCGAAAAGTATAATTCTATATTCATTGAAAAAGAGTTCTTGTAAATTTTTTTTTAGATACAAAAGTTTTTTATATGCAAAAGAAAGAACTTTATTATATTATATAAAAAAGAATTCACTATTGCAAGTAATAAAATCTATGCGAATTATGTGAGGGCAAATGTACAAACAGTACTTCGAAGGTGATGGGATTTTGAAACGGAACAGCAAATTTAAATTATATATATACTTTTTCAGGAATGCTTGTTGGCTTGTGAGCAGACATTAGATTCCGCTTTGGCGGCAATAGATGAGAAACGACGCATCTCATTACTTAACTTCTTCGAACATAATTATTTTCTAAAATTAAGTGCTTTGCGAAGGATATCGACTGATGATCAGGCTCGATCACTATCGGATCTACCTCGTAATTGTGTATTAATTCGAAAAGTAACTATCTTTAAGTTAAAAAAATCAAAGCTGGTCTTGATTTCGCTAGTGAATTTACTGATGAATTCTACCAAAGTCTAACTATTTTTGAATGTTCTTGGCAGGTTATGGCAACTCCACTGCGGCTTTTATTTTTACCACCAGAGATGATGATGACGAATCGTGTAATACGTCATTTTGGAGAAGAATACGCATTACGTTGTGTATTTCGGGATGATAATGGCCAACGACTTATACCAAAAGAATTTTCACGAGGCGGCGCTTTACAAGGCTTAATTTTTTTGGATGTTTTTTTGTAAACAACAATAGCAACAGTGTACATCAGTTTTTAAAAAAAGTGAATAAAACATTTAGTAGATTATGAAAAATGATTTATTCATCGTAAAAATAATATTCCATTTTATATGGCTGTCACTGTCTGGAAAGTATATGAATAATCATTTTACTGTGTACGGTTAAGCTACTGTAGATAATCTGTTAAATATTCTGGACTGCACTTTTTTTTTCAAACTGAAGTTTCTGTTTAGAGGTTTTATGATTATGGATTTGTTTAGTGTTATTTTTGTTGAGAACCGAAATACAAAATATATTTTGTTTCATTAAAGCTGTTAATTAATTTAGTGTTAACAGATTTCAGATCAGTCTTTAATGATTCCGGATTTGGTATACAGAACACTTGGAACTGGTCTGCACATAGCATCGCGACATTACCAATTCTTGGCATGGTCTAATTCACAGGTATATGATGAAAGCGTTGTTTAGAAAGGGAGTCTTTATCAATCCATTTATTTTAAAATAAATTTCAGTTCATTAATCTTCAGCTAGTGATATCGGGCTGAAATGACAACAATAAAAATTTTTCTCCTTCATTATTCTCATTTTTCCGAAAAACTACAAACTACTCTAAATGACTGTTGACATCCTAACAAGTTTTTGCTAGATTTGAACAAAATAGAAAAGTAGGGAGGAATGTTTTCTAATTTTTAATTTCGTCTGAATGCTCCGGAAATTGTTTTACTAGGGATTTTCAAAAACATTAAATGTGTTAAGATGCGTGATAGTGGTTGCTACATGTATTCGGATGCCGTTATTAATGACGAAGTACACGGTCAAATAGTTTGTAACGTTGAGAATATTAGACGTTGGATGGGTGATTTTAAAGCTTCAAAAAATGTTCCCAAACTAATGTCTCGTATGGGACAATGCTTTACGCAAGCGCAGGTAAATATTGTCTCCCAATTATATCAAGCGTAATATCATTCGAAGTATTCATCTTTCACTTTTTTACACTTATATTTCAACTTTTTCTCCTAATTCTTCTCCTTTCTCATTTCTTCATTTATTTACAACTTCTTTTAATTTTCACTTCTGTTACAGTTCTCATCATCTATTAATCATAGCTTTTCACTCACTGTTCTTACTCTATGTGTTGCAGATCATCCTTTCAGAGAAAGAATTTAATTAATTTTTTCAGTTCGAAATAAAATTCAGTCCATTATATTTTTGTATCACGATAATAGTATGAAATAACTGAGATATTATTCGGTTTATCGAGTTTTGTCCCCAAAGATTTGAATTTGTAAAGCTTACTGTCCGTTTTGTATGTCCTACTTATCTCCTGATATATTTTTTTGACCTTTTTGATTTTTACATTAATCATTATGATTATATACATGTCCTATTTCATTAATATCACATTTTATATTCCATTAATTTCACAAACATTTCATTAATTTTATGAACTTCACAAATAATTTCATTTTTTTAAGTCTTCGTGTTTAGTTTTCTATTTTTGGGTCCATTTCTCTTTCTGTCAATTCGTCAGTATTTGTATCTTTGCTCATCAAAGCCATAATTTTTTAAGCCAACAATAATGCTGGAAAGGAATGACTGGAAGGTGGAAGATGATATCTCGGGTGGAATGGTACATCCAGAAACTGGTGAAGTTTTCAATTTCTCGGATGGTGTAGGGAGAATTTCTAAGGAATACGCTGATCGAATTGCTCAAGCACTCGGGTTACATCTAACACCATCCTGTTATCAAGTAAGTAATCGGCTATTATGTTCAGTGTTGCTCTCTGTTATTAAATGTTGCTTTGTATGAAACGATCAGATTAGAATCCAATTTTTGCAGCTGTACACAGGCTTTTTCAAGCAGCTTTTAAATTTCAGGTGCGATTTAAAGGTTTCAAAGGTGTGCTGTGCATTGATCCACTGTTGGATGAATTGGGTCAAACAAATATTGTCTTCCGGAAGAGTCAAAAGAAATTTGAAGAAAATGAAGAGAATGCAGCTGAAGTAGAAGTGGTGAAATATTCAATGCCTTCACCAGTTTGCTTGAATCGTCCATTGATCATGATTTTAGATCAAGTAATTGTTATTTTTTTGCAAAATCATACTACTTTGAGGTTAAAATGCATAATTATTTATATCCATGGATCACTGATCTCAATAATAAATCTTTTAAACTAGATGTTTAATATGAAATGAAAAATTCTTGTGACACAACTAAAATAGCTCCGATTTATAGGTTTCTGAGAAGCAAAGTCTACATTTGCATAAAAAAATTTGCAATCGGATACATTCGCTTTTAGAGCTGGAGCTTAATAAATTAGCTGGTTAGCTACTTTTCATATTTTCAATCGTTGGATCTGGACTTGTCGTGTTATATGGACGGTGATAACGAAATAATGTTGTATGCGAGAGCACTTCATAATTTTTTTAGGTATATTTCGGCAGTCAAACATAGACTTGGTGGATCTTTTTTATTTAAGTTAAATATGCCGCAATGTCTTGTTAACACGTGAGAATGATTAAGTTCCTGAAAGTTCCAAACATCATTCAGTGAATCTTATGTAAACATGATTTTCAGCTATGATGTTCGACGAAAATGATGCTACTGAAGAGCTCAGTTCACGTTTGTCACTTCCGATCGACTTTCGTCAGTTGCACAGTAGTGGTATTACATTTACCAACGAACCATTTTTTCGATCACTACTGATTGCCGTGCATAGATACAATACAAGTTAGTTTACACTTTGTTTTGATTTATTTAAAATTTAGATTGATGGTCTTGATTCAAATTCCTTTTTCGAACAAAATCTTTTGAAAAATTTTTATCTTTTAATTGGAAGGATTCATGCAAATTCTTTAAAAAAACAGAAACAAAAAATATTTGCAAATGGCAGTCAAAATTTAGCAGTTTCACTTTCAATGTATTTCAATGAAATAGAAATGTGTAATAATGACTGAATTATTCAAGTATTGCTGCTGGATTATCTTCAGAATTGCATCTAAGCAAATGCAAAATTTTTTTACCTGATGCAATGGGTCGTACAATGTATGGAGTGATTGATGATACTGGACTACTCCAATATGGTCAAGTTTTTATACAGTATTCGCCGTCAATACGGTACGTCTCCGGAAAAAAAATCGTTTATACCGGTAAGATAATTGGAAGTTCAAGTCTCACAAAAACAATATTTTTTCATTTTTGGGAATATTTTCGAAGTATATTTCATCCTTTGCGTAAAATTTGAAGAAGGATAGGAATGTTTCTTTGATTTCATGTTTTTCTTGTAATTAATCATGTAATTGCTTTCATTCTTTAACACTGTGGAAAGGATGAGAGGCTGTGTTGTGTGAATACAATGGCTAAATCAAGATATATATTTTATGTTGCCCTTCAAAGTTACGATTCAAAAAAATTTTAAAAATTGGAAAAATTTGAAAGAAACTAGATTTTTTAAGGAATTTTGTTTTTTCAGGACCGGTAATGGTAACGAAGAATCCATGCCATGTGGCGAGTGATGTTCGCATGTTTGAAGCAGTTTATCAGGATGCTCTGTCGCATCTTTATGATGTCATTGTATTTCCACGTCATGGCCCTCGCCCACATCCTGATGAAATGGCTGGTTAAATTTAAAATTTGTCAGATTTTCAGCTTTTGTTAATCTGCATGCTTTTAGCCTTCTTAAATTTCCTCTACTCTCACAAACATGTTTTTTTTCTCTTTTACCTTTGTTACCTTATTGCTGCCGTTTGTTTTATTTTTCGCCTTCATTTTTTGCTTGCATTTGTATTTTAAATATTTTACAAATCCAGTTAGTATTGCTTTTTCAGGAAGTGATTTGGACGGCGATGAATATATCGTAATATTCGATAGAGAATTATTTTTTGAAGATAACGAACAGGCAGTGTTTTTTCCAAGACCGGTACCAACTGAATACGATACAACACCCACAGTATGTCCCTCTTTTTCTGGGATCCAAACTTGAATTAATTTAAATTAAACCCATGCTTGCTTAATGAATAATTAGAGAAAGGACAGAACTCTGAAAATTTACTTTCGAAAAATTAATTGGGATATTAAGGCTGCGCATCTTGCGTGTAGTTGTGCCATTGGATGAAGAAATGACTAAAGGTTCTTAGTGATTAGAATTTGAAAGTTAGTTAATTTAATTTCCTTTTCTAAATTCAGTCCACCGAATTTACTCAAAATTTATGAGAATTCAGTGTGATATTATTACGAAGGATATATATTTATAGACGGAGGATATGATAGATTTTTTTCTGGAATATCTCAATCAGGATTCGATTGGTCGGATGTCCAATGCTCATCTCATCATGTGTGATCGACTTGGCATATTCCAGCAAGTTACTCTTCTTTCTTCCTAAGCATTTGATTGTTTGCGATCAGTCGTTCAGTATTATTCTTTGATGAATTCTTCAAAATTTAACATGTATATTTAAAAAAAAAAAAAAAAAAAAAAAAAAAAAAACATTTTCTTTAAAATAAAGATTTCTTTCAGCGAAATTTGTGATAGCATTGCGCAGAAATGTGCAATTGCTGTAGATTATCCGAAAACAGGTGTGCAAGCCAAACCACTGATGTCACATGAGCAGTGCCAAGTTATACCGGATTATATGCAAAATATGATAAAGCCGTCGTACAGAAGCAAACGATTGCTGGGTGAATTGTACAGGTAAATTATGACTTTTTGTAGCGTATTTTATGTTCGATAAAATGGATGTTTATTTTAGGCAATGGGGAATGAAATCTACTGGTAATTTGAGAAATCGAAAAACAAATATTTATGACAGATTCTGAGTGAACTGAGCAGGAATTTCTAGATTTAATCATTTGGTGCTAAAAATCAGTGTTTCAGAAAAGCACGAAAAGTTGTTGATATCTTGGAAATGGTTCCAGAGGCAAAATTTACCGATTATTGTGATCCACAACTTTACGACGAGAGCTTGTTTCGCGAGCAACCAAAACTGATTCAAAACAGTTTACGTTTGCGGAATGAATACTACTCGAGAATACAGGTATGTATGTTTTATCTACGCTTCGTTTTTATCATTTTGGATACTGTAGCGCCATTGAATCTGGTTGCTGACCGTGTCATAAGCGCAAATTTTAAGAGCCTTGTTGTAGAATCAAGCAACGATTCATCCGCAGCAACCGTGAATTGAATTCACCTGTTTTGCTGGTGAATTGAATGAACAGAAACAAGAATCCATTTTTTTTTTGGTTGTTTTTTTTGTAATGGATTTTTCAGCAATTACTCGATGAATATGGGATTTCTGATGAAGCTTCTGTAATATCGGGACATAGCTTGGCAATCAAAAGGATTATTGAAATGGAGAAAGATGATTATTCATTTTATCATACGGATAAAATTGTCGAATTACGTTACAGGGGCATTTTTACATATTTTAGGCGTGAATTTTTTAAGGTTTGCTTTTTTGACGAAAATTGTTGCTCAAATAAAATGTCGCGGTCCAGAAATTCTTACGGCATCAAGAAAATGCATAGTTTGAAAACCAAAGTTTTTGATGCTTTTGTAGGAATTCGGAGAAGAGTTCGATTTCATAACGGTGGATGCATTCGGGAAACGTGGGATGCGTTGGAATATGGCGCTAATCATGAAGGCTAAAGCATGGTATGCGGTAACATATGCACGTGCTTTTAAATCATCTTCTGAATTTCGATCTTTCCCATGGATTGTTTGGGATATTTTGCTGGTTGTCAAACGTCAAATCGTAAGTGGTCGTATGTTATTTCAACCGAATGAAACGGTACTCATTTGATATCGAATTTACAAATTTAAGTTTACTAATGAAAAATACTTTTGAGCCATAAATTATTTGTTGTTGACGTGAACTAAGTAAATTTTTGAAAATATCGAATTTCAGACACTAACGTTAAAATCATCACCACCGTTAGTAGATCCTTTAGCGATCCATCTTACCCGAGCAATCGAAACTTTTTGTTCTTATCATCATGCTGCACTAAAAGAATTTGTTAATGAGATGTCATTGGAGCCGATGCGACTTGAAGCATTTATACGATATTCTCAGAGGTTTTTTTCGTTTTTTTTATACTAATTAGTCTGACTAATGCGAGAGGCGCGAAGAAAGCCAAAATATGATCAGGCAACACGATATGTGATGAGGTACTACATACATCATGATCTTTCCAAGTTTTCTTTTTTAAATAAAAAATTACAGATACGGGTTAAATGTTGAAATGTTGTGTTTCGTCATTGATAACTGGTTGAGAATAGAAGGAATATATGAACGTTCTGCATTGCGAAGAATACATGCCATTATTCTGTTTTTACAATTTGCTGTTGGAATATTACATGGTAAACAAACATCTGATGAGCTGATGAACAGGCATCCTATTTTTTTTGAAAAGGTAATTGTCTTTTTAACGGATTTTCTAATTTGGGATTAAAAATTTGAATTTTTAAAAAAACTGAAAAAATTTGAATTTAAAAAAAGCGAAAGAAATTTAAAAAAAAAAATTTCCGTCCTAACTTCAAAACATTTAATCATTTCTTTGCAGAGTTCTTAGGTTTTTTAGATTTTTCCCAGTTTGTTAACCAATGTCTTCGGATATTTTTTAATAGAAATAAAATTAATGCATAAGATCTCATTTTATAATGATATGCAGAAACGCTTAGATCGTATTGCTTCAAAAATTGAATCTCATTTATTGTAGCTGGACGATTTAGAAGATAATCCAGCACCTGTTGACTTAGCATACAGCACTGGCGAAATATTATTCTCATTTTTGCGTTATTTGGCAAGCAGACAATTTGGTTGTGCGAAATTTGTAAGTTTTCGACTGGGTGGCATGATGAAAGGAAAGAAAGGTGCTTCAGTTTTCACGAGACCAGAACAGTGGTCTGCTCTTCGTGCTGTAAGTTCTTAATTTTTTCTAAGAAGCAAGTTTAATCAATGAATTCCTGTTTGAAATCCATGAAAAGTTTATCTTATGTAGGGAATTGTCCGGAACGTGACAGCTGAGCTACAAGAATTTTCTGTAGTCGAAATGTTTTCTCTATTGATCGCAACAAGTACTGGAGTAATGCTGTAATGAATGACTGGAAATATGAAATATGCCTAAAGTAAATTACTTTGTTGCAGAACGTTTGAAGTTATAAGACGACTGGAAAATTTTTGATATTTCAAAATTTGGAACTGGTTTCAGCTATATTTCAAATTTTATTTTTCTTGAACTAGGTGGCATTTCGCGCATTTCATCATATCGCTCTAACAGCCAAATTTAATGCACTTCGAATTACGGAAAACGGTGGTACTAATACTGATGATAATAATAATGATGATGTTGCGAAATGCGATTGGGATTTTGGTGAATCAGATGCTCCAATAATTGTATCCGGTGAATTTTGTTGTCATAAAGACTTCAATTTGCAACGAATCAGCACTGCACTTAAGGTAGATAACATTACTTTTCTAATAAAGAAGCAATGTATTTTGGTCATGCATAATTGAAAAAATCTGACCTGCTGATTGAACGTCAATTTCCTATTTAAAATCTTTCTGTGTATCCGACATATTGCGTATCCGACGATTTCGGTTTTCAGTTTATTTATTGAAAATGTTCTGAAGGATAATGCATCGTTATAGATACCGTAAAACAAATCTTTGCTGTGCAGTTTAAACATGTTGATAAATAATGAGAAGCAAAAAATCAAACAATGATCATCACATCCCCGCATTTAAACGGCAAAGATTTGAATTCGCAGATTAATATATTTGTTGCAGAAATGGTCTGGTGTATGTGAAATAATGATTCGTGCAACGAAACATAAACAATTGCTAATTACTTGTACTGGCAATGCTTTGGCTCGACAGAGATTGCATCGAATATTGTTGATGGAACCGGAACGTCTTTTTGCTGCCGTGCAAACGGATATAATGCCAAAAGAGGCCAGAGATGATTTCTTATGAAATTAGTACTACCGTTCTGCGAAATGCGCGAACCGTTGTGATTCTCAAGTTGAATTCAATATTGTATCATTTCTTCGACTTAACGCTTTCAAACTTTTTTCGGGATTAGTTTTGTTACTTTAAACTTCTAAGCACCAGTTCCATTACTGTCATTTGCCTTTATCATTTCTCTCTCTGGAATCGCTGATCAATGAAACTTTACAGTCAAGATAAATTACTTCCATGAGCTAGCGACGTCTTCTAACTTGGCTATATCGGTTAACAACTGTTATCTTCATAAAGCCTAAATCATTTACTACTTTCCCTTTTACGCTTACTTAATTGCGGTGCTTCGGGTGCTCTCACCTTTGAGAATCTTTGCCTTCAAAAAGTTTAGTTTTATTCATGATGGAAATTCCAAAATCTTGTCTAGTTGACGAATAACTTTGACTGTCATCTCATATTTCCCACTTAAAATCGAAGCATGCTCAACTGATCTCATGAGCTCAATACATTCCCTTAAATTCGCGCTTTCATCGTAACTTTGATAAAAAACGGCCTAAGCAATGAAGTCCTCTCCCGCAATTTGGCCAATCCGAAGCATTTCATTTTTAAATCACTCCAGAATTTTCGTTGCTCTTAAAGTGTTTTCAAAAAAAAAAATTTTCCTATGGGTATTTTTCATCCTTCTCTAATTATGCATTTTTTAATACTTTTCAAGTTTCATACATCACCAAAAATACAACTATTAAACACTTCTGAATAACTGAATACCGAATGGCATCATACAATAAGTGTGAACAGAAAATGAGCTTATGATTAAAAAATGCGAATGTGCGAATAAATAGTTCTCGTAGAGGTCTTTCGTCGGTAGCAGTAGAGATAATTGATTCTTGAAGTTAACTTATGCAATCCAAGACATTATTTAAATAAAAGTTTGAAACAGGAAATATAATTAACTCTGGAATAGAGTATGCACGAATTGTTCATAGTCTAAAGCACCCGGTACCGATCGACCCGAAATGGTATCTGTGTACGGCTTCATACGTTTAATGCAGTACTCCGCTTGTTCGGGCGTGAGATTCTGCAAAAATTTTCAACAGTTTTGTCGAAAGGCATTTTTATACAGGAAAGTTGTATACTACAAAACATAATCTTCGTATAGAAAATAAATCTTCGTTTTCGTATTGCTCTTTTAATATCATATATATATCAAAAACTGTACCCTGCGGCTACTGTGCAAGCAACTTCAAAGAGACTTATGCCATCTTCAAACTTCAACTCACATACCAGCATTCAAAGATGCGGATCGGTATTATTGAGCTTACCCGAAGCTTTTGGAAATAAATTTATCGTACTCTAATGCAAGCATCAAAATTGAATTTAGAGAGGGAGGTAGAATTACTAAACTACTTAAATTCCGAGAAAAAAATCATTTCTAAACAAATATACTCTACAATGATGTATTGCTTATTAATTATCAGAAAAAGAGATTTCGTTAAAAATAATTTCATCACTTCGTAAGAAAAATTGAACTTACCGCGTACAGTTCTTCAGCCATAACATACGGCCGGAATTCTTTCGATAGAGCTCTAAATGCACTTTCAATTTCTTCACTTGACTGAATATTCTCGGTTTCCTTTGAGATCATGAATGCCATGTACTCTTGTAGAGTAACATATCCATCCCGGTTCGGATCAACAATGTCCAAAATTCGCTGGAATTCCGGTTCTGGCTGTCCTTCATCAACCATTGGCAAGTCGTAACCAAGTGCCCGCAAACAACTCTTGAACTGTTGATGATCAAGACGTCCGCATTTTTCCTGAACAATTTTACTTCAAAATAATAAGCTTGGAAAAATTGCGTATGAAATATGAAATGGCAGATATTTCAAGCACAAAAATCTCAATGATTTAGACTCCTTTCGCGACAGATAAAATTACCTTATCGAAATGTTTGAACATCATGGAGAATTCTCGAAGAGCTTCTTCAGTTACACCGGACTGGTTGCGTGCTTGAATCTGCTGCTCAAGATTGTGTTGCATTCTCATTGCAAGTTGATCAAGTTGATCCCAAGCTTGAGCTAATCCAACGGTGCTACAGTTCATATATTTCATTTGGAAAACGGTAAAAATAACAATACGTTTCTGTTAAGCACAAATCTGAGAAACGAAAAATGGATTAAGAAACACAGACCTATGTTCGGTGTAGCGATTATCTAAGATGAGATATTCCTCTAAAAGGGCGCCCAAATCTTCGATTTTCTTTAACTGAATACGGTTGTTTTTCACATCTACCGCCTGCAACAAACATAAACGATTCTGCGTGGAAGAAGTGTGAATGTAGATGAATTTGCTTTTCACTCATTACTAACTCTAGCTTTAGAATGCAAGAATATGATATCGAAAAACAGCAGTCAAGTATAAAAATAGAGCTAAGAAGTACAGTGAATGACTCCCATCTACAAAGCATTTGAAAGTTGAGTGTTGGACGAATGAAGAATTATTACCAATGCCTTTAAAACAAAAAGCTTGTGAAAATTTTTATAGAAAACACCTACTTTCTTCTTCAACAACTCGAGTTGCTCTTCAAGTGTACCACTTGTTTCCATCATTGCTGAACGAGTTTCGGTAAGCCATTGATGGAACGCATTAGCTTGGCGAGCAAAATCACGGCGCAGTTTATCGTTATCTTCCTGCCGACGATGCTCTTTTTGCAGTTCCATTTCACGTTCCTGTAATATTTAACGTCAAATCTCCCAAACGTATGTGAATATCGTGAACTGACACAACTTCTAAACGGTCCAAACGTAATAGGACTCATCAACCTCAATGATTTTTTGTAAATTACGCCACGTTTCTTCCAGCGCATCCATTGTGAACCATGTATATGGATTTGGTCCAACATTAAATGATGTAATTTGTCTGTCAAATAATTGCAACTGTCTGAAATCTTCCTCAGCTGTTGATAACGATTTATGGAACTCAGCATGAGCTTCACGTAAAGCGCTAATTTCTTCCAGTGAATTACAGCGTACTGGATCCGTCAAATCCTCTTCTGCATTTTCGAACCACGAATTAAATGCGGAAGCCTGGAACCAACATTCTTTTCAAGTATGAAGACTTGCGTCTGACTAAATCTTTCATACGCTTTTTTCGATGGTTTTTTTTTTAAATACAACGAATAAAGTTAAGAATTAAAGAGATACAATATGACTACATGCATAACACTAGTGAGTAATAATCTAACAACTGTGCTTGAAAATCGCTTCAACAGCACTGGCAGCAGTCTATATGGCCTCACGATTCTGGGGATATAAATATTGCTTTAATAACCTTTTTCGCGAAAGTGAGATAAAGTTCTTCAATTTGCTTGTACTGATCTTGCATCCTCAGTAGTTTCTGGCGTCTTGCTTCTGAATTTGCAAGAAGCTGTTGCCAGCGTCCGATAACATTTCCGTGTCGCTTCTCGATATTCGATGCCTGGGCATGATGAGCATTTATCAGTTGGTCTTTAAGCTCCGTAATACGCTGGATACCTTCATGCTCAAAAGCATTTAAACCTGCATCGAATGCTTCTTGTTTAGTTAAAAGAATTTGTACTGACGACAAATCACGCCCAAAATCATCCGATCGTACTTGCTGCTCTTTTTCCGCTGAAAAAAATTTTTTTTTTGTACTAACTTAAATATACACTAAAAATAGAACTTAGGAACTTAGGACAAAAACTGCATGTATTTATAGTTTCTTTTAATTCACTTGAGTACAAAAAAGGAGCAAAAAAATGAAAATCTCTACCGATCCAGCTCTCCACGACATCACATTTCCACATGAATTGCAGATAGGCGCTATTGTCTTGAAGACGCTGTAGGCGACGTCCAGCTAATTCAGCAATTTCATCAAGTCGTTTGTTTAACTGATCACAACGAGCTTTAATGCTTGGACTATGATGATTGCCACTATCAATCAGCTGAAAGATAATAATAACAACAAAGCGATTCAAGGATCTGTAATCTGGAGAATTCCTAAGGCTGCAAACATAATTTGATAAATAAATTATTCCCTTTTTTCTTCTAAAATTTATTAAAAAGTCTAGTAAGTCCATCACAACCATTTCTTAGTAAGGCGTTCACATATGATTTATCATATAGAAACTCACTTCAGTAATTCCACTTAAAACATAACATTTGACTACAAATAGGTGTTTTATTTTCAACTAATTATAGTAGCTAGTAATTTCATTAATTCCAAAGATTCACTCTCATCGAAAACAAATACCTTTTGCCCTTCAGCGATCAACTGGTTAATACGCTGGGTGTGAAGCGCAAGATCAGCTTCAAAAGCATCGTGCTTTTTCAGCAAACCTTGCACACCAGCCATATTTTCACCGAAATTATCCGATGAGAGAATCTGTTGTTTCTCATTCATCCACGCTTCCTCCTCCTCCACTTTACCCACAAATATTTGGAAGTCTTCACTCTCACCAAGTTTTTGCTGCCTGAAATGGCAGATCCAGGGTCTTTAAAATGGATTAAGCCAAAAGCCAAACTACACGAAATACTATTTAGTCTCCAACTTGCACGAGGAATATTCCCTTCCCATACTTTAAACAGATTTCCAACTAGCTCTAATAAACTAATGAGTCCACCTCTTTCCAGTAATATTCCGTATTTCATTCCAGCTTTCTTCCAATGCTTCCATACGTTTCCTTATTTCTGGAGCGGCAGTATCCGAAAGATTAACCAATTCCAAGCCTTTTCCACGAACAAGATCTACTTGTGATTCATGTGATACCAATTCGTTATCAAGGCGACGATGCTTTTTGCGCAAATTCTGGACACCGGTTAGGTCTCGCCCATAATCGTCGCTTGAAACAAGCAATTTCTTCTCCCTATAAGACTAAGTAGATCAATAACAAGTAAATAAAGTATTGAAATGTCTGACAAACAAAAATAAAAGCTTTTCCCAGCAACTGCTAAAAGACTGGACTTAAAATGAAATTCAACTACGAAAAATTTACTTAATCCACGACTCTTCATCATCCATATCACGCAAAAACTGATAAACAGTGACAGCTTTATTCAACTTATCGCGACGAATGTTTGCCATTTCGCGAACCTTTTCATGACGATCATTTACAGCCTGCAAATCGTCACAGAGATTAAATAAAAATGAAATCATGATAGTAATCGTAAGCAATATTATTAATATAAAAAGTTTACGAGACATGAATTTTATACTTCAGTGCTCATCATATCTCAGTAAAATCAACAAAAAAAATGAAGGAACCAAAAGAAATAAACAACAAAAAAAATGAAGGAACCAAAAGAAATAAACAATGAAAATCAAAGGACTGACAAAAAAATTTGAAAACGCAAAGAATTCGTTAGACAACAAATCGTACAAACAATTGGAAATCAGGATCTCTAGAGATCAGCTTCACTACTCAGAGATAAGTTCAAAAAAAATCATAATTTCGTCTAAAAGTTACTTTTCGACGACTGCTAATTTCGGGTTGATCGAACTGTCCACTTTCAAGAAGATTATCAGCTTGCATATTCATTTCATTAACACGATCAGCGTGTGATGCTATATCAGCCTCCAAGAGTTGATGCTTCTTTAAGAGATTTTCAATACTAGTCAGATCTTTTCCATAATCCTCGGACGCAAGCAAACCTACGAAGAAAAAAAGCACTTTTCGGAACGCAAATTCGGCTTTGTCATTTCTTCTCCCGCAACTTCTTTAGCATGAAAATTTATTAAAATTCCCCCAATTATACTCCCTGTAAAGTCATCCGGATGCAACAATGTTCAGTGCAATGCATATTTATTGTTTTTGGCACAGAAATATTCGGAAGTGAGTCATGATCTCATGGATGAAACTATTACGTTCTTTCTTTGTCAAGATTTAATAAAATAGTCCTGAAACTAACTTTCAACTTCACCAAGCCAAAATTCAAGATCTTTAACGGCTGCCATAAAACTTTTTTGTTTGTTAGCTTCTTTTAAGCGATAACTTTTCTCGGAAGTTGTTTTTACCAACAATTCCCACTGGTCGTTCAAAGCTTTCAGTCGTTGTGACACAGCATCCTGAAAGTTTTGATTTTTTTTACCTAAAGCAAGATGGAGCAGAAAAATGAGGCAGAAAGTTGTGCGTCAGAAAATCTGGAAACTTTGAGTATTTAATAAACATCAAATTTCCTAAAAAACTAGCAAATACCAAAGGCTTACTATGAAAAACAGACAGATTCCAAAAGAAAATTTTGCTTTTGTTATTGTTTACCTCTCCGCCACCACATTTACTACTGTCGATAAGATTTTGACCAGCGGAAATCAATGTTGCAATTCGATCAGCATTTGCGGCAAGTTCTGCTTCGAATGCTTGTTGTTTTTGATGTTTCTGCTGGATGTGAGTTGGGTCACGGTAACTTTCCTCTTGGGCAACTTGGAATTTCTCTGCAATCCAATTCTCAATTTCATCAGCATCACGAGAAAATTGCTGCAACGTTTGTGATTCACCCAATTTGCTGCGTTTCTCAATCAAAGCAGCTTTCAAACGGTCCCATCGATGCAGAATTTGATCGCGCTTCTCGACCACAGCACTTTTGTCATAATGATCCGAATTAATCAGCTGATTTGCAAATGTTTGAAGCGCTAATAATTTTTCTTGTTGCGAAGCTATGGCCTAAAAATATGAATGTACCAAAAACAAAATGCTAAACCTTTTACCCTTTATGAGAAAATGCTAAAGAGGATGCAATATTTGACATCAGAGCATATTATCCGTACCACGCTTATCTACTGAAGAACAATAAGGAACTCTGAACCTTATCGAAGTCCTCATGTTTTTTGATCAAGCTTTCGACATTATCACCGGCATCTTCCTGACTCAAAAATGCCTCCCGCGCGCTCATCCAAGTGTCAGCTTGTTCGCAATCGCGATAAAATAGTTGTAATTCTAAGCACTGATCCAGAATATGTCGACGATGGACCCAAGAACTGAAAAAAATTAAAGATCATAAATTTAATCTGCAGCGAAACCCAGCACATGTTTTAATATGATTCTGTGCTTAATAACAATCAATTTTATGAACCATTAATTTAATATTTCTAATAAAATGATTCGTAAGCTCACTCCTCAAGCTTATGTCGAGCATTCGCTACATCCTGAAGACGCTGTTTAATATTTTCTGATGCATAGTGATGGCTATTCAACAGCTGATTGCCAAACTGCTCGAATACTTCGAATGTCGCAGCACGTGAATCAATTTCCGTCCTGTATTCTTGATGACGTTCAAGCAGTGCTTCTGCTCCAGTAACGTCATTTGCAAGTTCATCACTTGACACTGAAAATGACAGTTTATTTGATTGGGAAATCCAAAATTTGGATTCCTCATACTAAAAATACTTGATTTCATCCCTTTTATTTTAAAACCCGATATTTTTCCAAAGACTGAGATGTTTACTCGCGGTACAAATAAAAGCGAAAGGAAATAAACCAATACCCCTCCCGTTACATTCAAATTTTTTGAATCTTCAGCGAAAGAAAAGCTATATAGAGCCATAAAATTGTTTGCTGCTACAATAAAGGCAAGTATTGCATCACTCTCAAAGAATCCCATTCATCAATTAAAATTGCTAAATTCTCCACTGCTTAATCGGCATTTCATAATACTTCCATCAATTCAAAAAATACTTGAGCCTTTTTAGGTAGTGTTTTTTAAGTAAACAATCAGTAACCGAGTTGGTTCATCGCTTCGGTCCACTGCACCAAATCACGAAAGTCGGATAGAAAACGCTGATAATCATAACTATCCAGAAGCTTCTCCTTACGATCATTCGCTTTTGCAGCAAGACGGTTCCATTGCTCACTCAGTTCTCGTTGCAAATCATAAATTTGTTCTGCTGCTTCCGGATGAGTTTGTCGCAAACGATTCGCTTTTTCATCTAACGTTTTGATCTACAACAGATGGCAAATAATAGTAAATCCCACTTCTCTTCCTCATTCCGAAACAGTGACATTTGAAAACTCCAGAATTGTCGAGTTATCTCTCCTTATTATCCATAATTTTTCATAACATTCATTCTATAAAATATTCGTGCTGATGATGGATGGAAGCAGAGTGCCAAAGATACAGATTTCTACCAAGAATTTATTATTAAAAACCGACTATACCTTGTCGCCCAGTGCTGCCAAGTCACGTTCAACACCTTCATGCTTTCTTTGTAATGCCTGAACCGACCGTAAATCACGACCAAAATCTTCAGAATCAAGCGCTTCATCTTTCTCTGTGATCCAGTCTTTTGTTTCATCAACGTCTCGGTGGAATCGCTGAACTTCGTGAGCTGAACCAAGCTGCTGTTCACGTTGTTCCGTTTGCTCTTCCAGTGCGCGCCAACGAGCGTTCAAGTCCTAGAAGTTCATTAGGAATATAATTTATCGATTTCAAAATTTATGAAAAAAAGAGATGAGGTAGGAAAATGTGGTTAGAATGAATTATCTGTTAAAAAAGAATATTTCTATGTAACTTGTAAAAAAACAAACAGTAACACCAATTTTACCGCAACAGAGGACGATACAATATTTGTAAATTACATAATTTTGGATTGAAAATGACAGCTTTCTTCCATTTGCTTTGAGCGGTATTCTTCCGCTTAATTGAAAAATTATTTATACCTCAATTTGCTGCCGAATTCGTACAGCTGTTTCAGTCTGTCCAACAGATGTTAGTGCTGTTGCAATTTGGTTCATTTCTTGGAGTCGTATCTCATTTGCTTTAAGGTCACCCTTGAAATCATCAAATTTCTTTTGCAATATTTCCACTTGCTCCAGATCACTACCAATTTCTTGCTGTGCAGCAACTGCTTCCTGGAAAAAATATCAATCCTTTCATTTACAACTTAATGATATATGCATAATCAATGATCATAGTTCGATCATCTGTAAAAAACTATCCTTTTCAGTGACTCCTCAACTGAATGTCCTATCACTTCTACCGATACACGGAAAACTTTTACTCACATCAGTTGGGAAATGAAAATGTACTCGCACGTTAAGTATAAACTGAATTCTTTGAATTCAACTATTTTTGATCTTAAAGCAATATATCAGTCGTTAAAGACAACAACAACAAAATTGTCACGTCCTTTCAAACTTACGAATTTCAAAATTGTTCTAATAAAGTAGCCATACCCTCGAACGTATCCATTCCGCTAAATCGTTAGCTTCGCGAAGCAATTGATAGCCCTTACAAGCTTCTTCAAGTTTTCGCTTTCTCGTTTCACCAAGCAAAACAAGTTTGTGGTATTGATCTTCAATCTCACTTTGTTTAACACCGATTAATGATGGACCCTGCAATTTATGTCTCACTAATGAAATCTACTGAAATAAGACAACCGTGATCTAATTTTGGCATTAACCAAAGTATAGAAGATCACCAAATAACAGTCCAGAAATGAGGATTCTTCTATCAACATGTTTAAGTTTCTGATAAAAGATCATAAATCACGAATCTACAGTTCCTGTAGCTCTTCTCTGAATAAGTCCAGCATCAAATTATGCATAACTATTCATTTCTATGTTAGCTGATAAGAATATCAGAGAGAAATACGCAACAGTAGATAGCTTATTTTCTCAGAACATGAAATGTAAACTAATCCTTATATAAAAATAAGTATACTCAAATCATTACCTGATCAGATGAAGTTTTTCGTACAGCACCTGCATCAACTTTCTTTACATAGGCAGCAGGGACGAATCCCTGACGATCATTTACTTCTACTTTCCACCAATCCTAAGAACACATTGATGAGAGTTAGTATACCGACAACAACAAAACCAAGCAACTGCAATGATCATTTTAGCTTGAAATTTCCGATTATTCTCAAAACAGTACCTTATTCGATGAATTCAGTAGCGTTATAACATCGCCTTTCTTGATGGACACTTCTCTCGGGGATTTTTCCGTATAATCATATAAAGCCATAACACATTCTCGTCCAAGCTGTCCACTTGAGTGTTCTTGATATTTGCACTGAACGGCTTGTTTACGTAATTCCTGAAATTACAATTCTGATCGAAGTATTCCTATTCCTATATCCATGAAGATACGAATGAACATCCTTTAGTTCGGATCTCAAAGTACCCAGTAAAGCATGGTTTTGAGAAATTTATCACTACTTCTCATGCATTTTGAATCCGGAATTATTTCTTACATCAATTGTCATTTTGAAAGCTTCCAAATCAGACATCAAAGCACGATGTTTCGTAAGCAACGACTCTGCACTGTCCTCATCTTTGCCGTAATCAGTACTGCCAACAACTGGTTCTTTCTCACGCATCCAAGATTCTGCCTCATTGGCATCAGCCAGATACTGATGAGCCTTAAAAAAGCTAGTACTGTTTTTTGGAAAAAAATTATGCTGACGATCGATAACGCCATCAAGAAGCAAAAAATTTACCTTTGCAAGAGAAAGAGATGAATAAGAAATTTTTAACTTTACCTCTCCATATGCTTAAAATTCAACTAAGTTCTACAATATCTTGAAAAATTTAGCATTTAAATGTAAGAGCAATCGCTAAAAATCAATAATCATCACTCAAACCCAAATAAGAAACTGGAATTTCATGGGTAAGTAATATTTTCGCGAAGTGGTTCATTATTATCACAAAAGCAACAGTACACAGTTTTACCTGTAACGAATCATCCAGATCCTGACGACGCTTATCCGCTTTTGTCTTCAAATTTCTCCAACTATCACGTAATTGTGCAAGCTTTTCACGAATATCTCCGGCAAGGAAATGGCCTTGTTGGATCATTGCTTCTGCTGCTTCACCTACAGCTTCAACTTGTGGCTCATGGTTTGCAATCTCAGCAATCAGAGCTTGTTGCTTTTTGATCAAATTTTGAACACCGATTAGATCACGTCCTAAAAACCTTATTAGGTAAAAGCATCGTACACTGCATCCATTAACTACACCTTTGTATACATAAAATATGTGCAGATCAGAAATAATTGCTCAAAGTGGACTGCTTGTTCTTACCTCGATTTGAACTGCCAGCGATTTGTTCCTTTTCCCGAATCCACGCTAATTCATCATCAATATCTCTGAACAACTGATTACCACGAAGTGATTCAGCCAGTTTATCTTTTCGTGCATTCAGTGGGTCACGTAATGCATCATATCTGCAATAATATTTCTGGACTGTGATGACCTTAAAGGACAAAAACTGCTTGCGGTGGTCCATATATAAAGAACTAATTTTGTCAATTACCATATACTAAAGAAATATAAAATTTTCATTCTAGATGGATCAGAATATTAAATAAAGCAAAAGTGGTATAATGTAGCATGATTAACATCATAAAACCCAATTTCCCTAAGTGGACTGAAGATGATGCAAACTGTGGATAAGGAATAATGCCAAAAAGACCAAAAAGGTGAGGCAGATGATACACATTATGACAGTGACATACCATAATAATAAAATAAACAAACCTTAAACGCAGTGCTTCTTCTTTCCGCAAAATCATTGGTGCATCAAAATGTCCACCCTCATGGAAGGTTTGTGCTTGCTTCTTAACGATATCAATACGATCCTGATGAGCATTATAGTCGCTCTCCAAGAGGCCAAGCTTCTTTTGGAGATTTTGAACAGAAATCAAATCTTTTCCGTAGTCTTCGGATGCAAGCTGCCCTTCCAGCTCGCTCAACCATAGTTCAATATCCTCAACATTCCTAAAATACGTTTTTCTAATCAAAATTAAGAAAGTGGAATAAATATAAGATTATAGCTCATTCATCCGTCAAATCACTCGAATGCTTTAAATTTACAATCAGTGACGTTTCAACCACACCTGACACAAAAACGAAAAAAAACCGAACCATGAAATCAAATCACCGAATGGATTTAGTTAAATACGTAAATATGACCTGTTAAACTGTTGCTGGTCTCCAGCTTCCTTCAGTTTTGCACCTTTCTTGGCGGTGGCATCCACTAACTCATCCCACATACCATTCACTTCAGTCAAACGCCGCTGTACATGAGATGCAGCGTAATGCTTCTCCTTAACCAGTGAGGATCCTACTACAATAATATCATCCAGGCGATTCTTGTTTGCCTTCAGTTCTTGCTCGTAATTTAAGTGTTTCTGCAGTTTCCCCCTAGAAAATGAAAAAAATATTTCTTTTTGATTAAAAGATCGATACAGTAAATCTCATGTTAATGCGACATATATGTTGTATACACTCGAATCGCATAAATATAAATACATCTGGGCTTGAATTACGAAAGCCATCATCATAAAGAAAGCAAATCCTAAGCTAGCGTCCACTTCTTGTAAATATCTACTAAGTTGCAGTCAACAACAAACAGATGAATAGTCAGAGCAAGACTCAGAAGATTCAGATGCACCCGTCGGATGAACAGTACTAATATGCTATCTGAATTCATTCAGACAGAGCTATAAATAACAAACCTAATGTTGGTAGGATCGAGATATGAATCATCTTTAGCGGTTTTCAGTTTTTCCTTTATCCAGCCAACCATTTCATCACAATCACGATCAAACTGTTGAAGTCGGTATGAATTCTCAAGTTGATGTCGCCGTTCCGAAGCCTTAAAAAGTTGATATACTTTTATGTCAAATGTACTGTACTTTCATGAAATGTCGAAACTTCGTTTCAGGCTTAATTCAAGTGACTTACTGTCTGATTTTTATTAGCGGTAGAGGGAAAATATGGAAACGATTGTAAAAAACTTTTTAAATTTTTCGTATTTATGAACCTACCTTTTTCATGAGCTGTCTTCTACGATCCAGAAGTGATGCTCGCCGCTGACCCACATCATCAGCAGCATAATGTTGTCCCTGTATCAACTTTGTAGCGAATTCATCCAGAGCATTGATTTTTTCCTCTTGTGCAGCTAGAGATTTCTCAAAATCTTCATGCTTTTTAATTAGCGACTCAACGCTATCCAAATTATCACCCAAATCATCGTTCGATAAAAATGCTTCCTGTTTTGTCATCCATGTTTCAGCCTGGAAATGTTTTAGCCTTATCTGTTCAATACTTATTTACTTGATAATTGAACCAGTTGTGAAATGGTCTGAATAATAGACATAGTAACTTCAGCTAAGAAGACCCCGACATTAAATCTGCAATGAGTTCCACCTCATAAATAGTAGAGATGCTGCAACATTGTTTGCATACTTGCCCGTACATAGAATAGTAACTGCGAATGTTGATCTGGACTACTTTAGCTTTATTCTATCGATTTCAAGTATAAAAAAATCTTACGCTTGAAATAACAGGCCAATGCATAAATGCATCGTCTAATTAAGCGACTTTAAATGCGAAGCAATACTACCATGCCCCTGCGAAATAATTTTATCCAAAAAGTTACCTGTTCCGTGTCACGATAAAACAGTTGCAAATCCATGCACTGCTCGTAAATTATTCGTCGCTCCTCCCATAATGAAAGAAGACTTGCTTTTTCTTGCGCCAAATGCGTCAACTTATCCCGAACTTCGTTCGACTGTTCAATTTTCTCATCCAGAAGTTTTTGCCCAGCTTCTGCTGTTTGCATAAAACTATCTTCTCTAGCGTCAATTTCACCCTAAAGCAGCAGAAAATAAACAATCAAAGAAGTGAGCTTCTTCAGAAATATCATAATAAAAACCGTTACAGTGGAAGTACAAATTGCCAATAACTAACCCTGTGTTCTTGATGGCTTTCAAGCAAAGATTCAGCCCCCGCAACATCTTTGGCCAATTCATTAGCTAATATCACTGCTTTCATATCATTAATCCAAGAACAAAGGTCACGATAATCTGCCAGAAACCTAAAGCTTGTAAAATTTTAGTAGTAAATTTATCGAAATTTCTCTTTGTAAGGCTTGATTTTCCCTACTTTCCCAAACCAATTTCAAACGCTACAAACAGCTAATTTTCTCCAGCTTTGGAATTCAACTTTCTCTGGTATTTCATTAACAAATTCTTTTTCGTAAATAACCGATGAAGATTATAGGAAAGATCCAGTCCATCTTTACGATCTCGCGCCTTTCGCTTCAGCGCTTCCCACTGTTCTCTTGCTTCGTTCATTTTTGCAATTATTGCATCTGCTCGATCCGGATGAACCTGCGCAAGCCGTTCCGCTTCCGTCGATAGCGAAGTTATCTGGAGATCACCATTCAGTAAAATTTAATTATTCATTTTAAAAACCGTCTCAAAGGGATAACATTTACAGCTACATTAAATTGTCACTAAATCATGCCTGTATTTTAACCTTTCATTTTAGTGCAAAAATGGTAACAATCAATGTGGCTTCTTTCAATACAACAACTTCGTGAACTATGAAGAGACTTCTGCCAACATAAATAAAAACAAAACAAACATAAAACTGAATGAAAACTGAGCCTCCAATTATTTCAATAGTTTCATTATTTAAAAATAATTAGGGCAGACAAACCTTAGCATCCAGTGCAGCTAAATCACGCTCGGTTCCCTCGTGCTTACGTTGTAAAGCTTGCACATTGTTCAGATCTCGTCCATAATCATCTGATGATAGCGTAGCATCTTTTTCACCAATCCAAGCCAAAGTTTCATCAATGTCACGATTAAAACGTTGTACTTGATGTGCTCCAAACAAACCCTCTCGCCTTTAAAATCAGAAGTTTGAAAAATTTTTAAATTCTGAAATCTAAGTCTGCAATTTCCAACTAGACTTTCCAATGACGAGATTCAAAAAAGAAAAGCAGTTGCTGAAATAACTGTTAAAACAAAATTATACCGAGTAGCGGCAAGAGTATTAAGACGATGCCAAGCTTCATTAACTTCATCCTTTTTCCGATTGATCGCTTCATACTCTGTATGACCTTCATCAATAAGTTTGTCAGCTGACTGGTTAACTTCAGTAATGCGATAGTGATGATTGCCCAATTCTTTCAAAAATTCTTCAAATTTCCGTTGCAAAACCTGAAAGATGGTGAATATGAACAACTAATCTCCCGAATGTCCGACAAAAACTTATCTACGAGCGCTGATTCAAAAGTTTCCAGAACTAAAACAAACCTCAACATGTTCCAAATCCTGACCAAAATCTTCGGCAGTAACGAAAGCCTTTTTATCACGAATCCAGTAAAGTACTTCATCGCACTGTCTCATAAATTGCAAGAGTTTTAAAGCCTGCTGAAGCCTAATACCTTTGTCTTTCAGCTTGAAAAACAACTGGTCCCATAGTGAATGCAGTTCATTGAGTCGTCTCTGAAAATGAAAGACATCATTTTATTCCATAAGTTTGATTATATCACACGAACTCCAGGAAGGAAAAAAAACTGAACCTCTATTATAAACTAAAAGCTCTTAAAAACAGTTCAGTCCGAACTATGAACTGTCTAAACCTTTTTTTAAGGCTAAAGTAAACTTTCTAACATCTTGCACGGAATTCCCATTATTTATTAACTCGAAATTGTTATATAATTCTTAAATTTAATCCGGCATAAACCTCCGCCATCAAAACATCTACCTGCTAGTTTTCTCACTTGCCCGAAAATTCTCGACCATCAAATAAAAAGCGAAGTAGCCCTTATATTCCATAATGCATTAAATTTAATGAAAAATAAGCAAGCATTGATAAGATCATTCGTGTACGAAAGATTCATTCACCTTAATAATATCCGAAGCAAAGTGTTGATGTTGTATCATATCAGTGCCGGTTTTATCGAGCTGCGCCATAGCATTTGAATGCGCATGGACTTCAGCTTCAAATGCCTCATGTTTCTGGATCTTCGCCTATAAGCAAATATCCTGGATAATGTATAAAAACTCTCTTTCATGAAATCTTTTCACAAAAACTGACACTCGCTTTCAAGAAATTTTTAATTTTATTTGCTTCCAAAATCTCGCGCTTCGCTTTATACTCGAAAAACTATACACGGACTTGCAAATTGGTTGGATCTCGAAATGATTCTTCCGATGCTGTTTGCAGTTTTTCGAGTATCCAAATTTCCAGCTCGTCCGCATCTCGTTTGAAGTATTGGAATTGACGCGCTTCTTCCAGACGATCGCGTTTAGCACGAGCAAACTCCTTAAACTGTGCATAATGTCCAAGCACTTCAGCTCGTCGATTCTGCAAAAAGCAAATAATCATGAAATAAAAGCGGGAAACATTACTCACTCCTTTGTGAAATGCCCAAAAAAATTTCCAAGAGAAAATGGTTACACATCTGAATCACCAAAAATTATTTCACAAACATTGCTTTATTTCTTATATTCACTTATCTTTCTTGTCCCATCTAATCTCTCATTTTCCTATTTATTTCACATATGATTTTCACCTATTTATCATCTAACCTCATCTTTCTTTTTCAGGATTAAGAAAAAATAAAATGATAGCAACACTATACGGAAATAAGGCCTAGCGTATTAAAAGCTATTGACAATTCCAGTACATCATACGGATACACTTGATAAAAGTTGTGGTGTTAAAGTTTATTTTTGATCTTTTACGACTATTAGGACTTATTAATATTGGATTCAAATGAAGCTTACCTGAATATCTTCTGCACTTTCAAGAATCTTGATTTCCTGCGGTGGTGGAACTTCGAGAACAGGTTCTGGTGGTGATCCTGCTGCACCACCTGATTGGGCCATATTGTTCTTTACGTTCAATTATCCGTATGTTCCGATAATCTAATCTGATATTATACGTAATCAATCTGGAAAAGAGAAAAAGGGGGTAAAAATATTACTAAAAAGTTAGCAATGCTCAAATAAACAACCAAAAATTTTCAATATGGATCAGGCAGAAAACCTCTTTCATAGTATTACCAATACTATTTCTATTTTCCTACATTATATACTATATCTTTGACTGACATTAGTGGTTGCCGAAATGATATTGAAAATGATTTGACCAAATGAAAGGATGTTGTGTTCGTCCATTTGAGATGGGAAGAAGAGACGAGTAGATGTGAACGAAATAGTACAGCGATATGGAAGAATTCTACAGCCTATACCTACTACAGGCCTATCACACATACACATACATACACATATACAGACACGCTAACATACATGTAACATACGTACACATATATAAAAACACATAAGAGACAAGGACTAATGTGGATATTTGGATGAGCAAGGATAATGCTATAGTTTTCATTAATGTGTTTGCGTGGCGTGTATTCACATTAATATGTTTGCGTGGCGTCACGTATGGGTGTTCGTTGTATTCAACAATTTAATAAATTTGATATTTGGTGATATATCGGATAAGACTGTTTGTTATATCACCATTCATTTGGTTAGATAAGTAAATAAGCAACAAAACAAGATTATTATACATTAAAAAGTTAATAAGGATCATATGAACCAAGAAGCCAAGAAGTCATTTTCAGATTATTTTCCTTGTATACACATTATTTTCTATAACTTAAACTTCACTTATACAAAAATTACTACTCTTAGTACTTAATAGGTAATTCAGATGAAAGTGAAATGAGCAATGAGAAAATGAGTGGGAAGAAAAAAAGAAACTTCCACTTCCTACTACAATCTCTATTTTTCTGCTCCTCCGTTTTTTTTTTTCCATTTTTGACAAAGAAGAAAACAGTTGGTTGCAGCAGCATATGCCAAAATTATTCCATTTAAATTCTTTTGTCTGATCTGTCCTCATTTCGTATCTCATAACTCGATTCTCTCAAGCAGAAAGAAATTGAAAAGGAGGTGGTGGTGGGTGAGAGAAAGTAAAAAGAGACGGATACGATAAAGACGTTATTCGTAAGGGCTTATAACAACAAAACTTTCCTCTTCAATGGGCTAATCAAGTGGAAACGAGAATAGTTTGTTTGTGATGTTATCGTTTGAATAAAACGATCTTCCGGAACAAATTTATGCAATCAAAATCAATTGAATAAGTAAGTAAATGCTACTACTATCATATATCAAAAAGACAACTAGAGATGATTGATGAAGCAGCAATCGTAAATGAAAAAGTAAGCAGTGATTGACATCAAATTCGTGTAAACAAATTCAGAGTGTTGAAAAATGCTCATTACTTTTTTAATTCAGAAATATTGTTTAGCGGATCTTTTGCAGATGCAATTAAACTTTATTATAAAGTTATTCAAATCTTACTTACAATTATCTAGAATTGCTTTACCATTCGTTATATCTATAATTATTTATAGTTTTTTTATAATAGAAAATATCTATAATTATACTATATATATATCTATAATTGGTCCAATTATTAACTTGCCAAACTATGATTGGCGCTATACCTGCTGGTTCCTCAATAGGATTATTTATATGAGTTCTACATACTTAACGTGGGTCTATTTAATACCAACTCTCGCTTAACTTTTTAATAGTAAACAACGAATAATTTAGAAAACTATCAGCCATACTGACAACAGTAAAATGATTAAGTAAATGGGTAAAATTATTTTTAAAGTTAAAAAAAACAAACATATGTATAAAAAACCGAATTAAACATGTTAAATGAAATACATGTAAAAAATGAGTCAAATATTCGTCATCAAATGAGGAAAGTTGGTAGAACGAGACTTAAGCTAATATCTCGGATATAAATGTATCCGAGATGCTTCATCGAATTAGCTGACAATATTCATAAGCCGAGTATGAAATACGAAACGAAATTATTTTGTTAGATGACTTATTTTCCATAATTTAGCTATAAGTTATGAAGACAAAAAAATATGAAGCAAAAGGAAATTTAGATCACAAATGATTGATTAAAATGATGGCTATATATGATTTGAAACTCAGAGCCAACAATTGTAAGATTATCCGTGCAATAACAAAAGATTGAGTTCCAAAGAAAAACATTTAAAGAAATTTGAAGTTGACCCTATAGTACGAATGAATAATTACGAATAATTTCTCCTAAGTATCAAATATATGCTAAGTAAGTTTCTCACTAACTTTCAGGCTCTCAAGAATGGAACTGAAAAATATGTTCAAATATATTGAACTAATGAATCGAATGATTTAAAAATTTTTCCATTACACAACAGAATTGAAATGATTGACGCATAACATTTATACAAGCAATATATATATATATATATCAGATTAAAATGTTTAAATACTCGTAAATTGTTCCTTAAAATTAACAATTTCCTCTTTTAAAAAATAATTCAGAAATTCTAAATTTGCATTATTCCACACCTCAGTCTAATCTTTTCATATCAATGGATCAATGACCACGGTCCTATGTCTCACTGAAAATATCAACTGGTCAATCGGAGCGACAATTGGACATCAATGCAGAGCGATGTGCAAATTTTCGTCTCCATATTTAAACTTGCCGTATTAAATTCGGTTTTACCGTGAGATTTGCAATGATACTCCAAATCCTGTTAAATGTTAGCTTGTTTCTTCTACTATGTACTGTAGGATTTTTAATTAAATTTGTTTTGTTTTTACATTGTTTGTTTAACACGCTCTACGTATCTACGTAAAACTACGTAGAACGATTTTTGATGGCCATTTACGTCGCCGTATAAGGTTATCCTGTGCTATGCTATAATATAGCAACAGTGAGCGGCAATGCGGTAGAATTTTTTTTTTAACGATCGGAAATTTATTCTATTGTTTGAAAATCAAAATTTTGCGTTTGTAAGAAGATTGGTTATAATCTTTATGAGAATTTGTCGGGAAAAAGCAAAATAAAATTGTACTACATAATTATTTCGCTGAATTTCGCTGCATACCAAATAATCTTGCAATATAATATTATTTCGAAACAATCACGAAATTCTTAACAGTTTGTAAATTTAAAGATTTAATTTTAAAAAGTAGATGCTGCAGCACATTTATCATTACTACTGTTCTTGTTCGAAAGTACACATTAATCATTACTGTCTTTGTATAAAGCGTATTAAGATTTCCTTTGTTTGACTGTTTTTTTACCATTCCCTTTAAGCATAATTGTTCAGGATTTACTCATTGTACATTTATCATGTTTAATTATATTAATTATACTTTATTAGCAATTTCCATCGATCTCATTGATTAATTCCTATTTGTAGCCAATAAATATAAATTACCTGTAGGAAGATTAAGGGGCCCTTTTTGACTTTGCATTAACTCAAACGAGGTCGGCAATTATTATCCTATCTTCTCTATTGCATATTAAAATTTATTATCGTTATTATTAATCTGAATCTTCCAGCGTTTTTATTTGATTCTTACAACAATAAACTGTACTGTTAATCTTTTGCACCGGATTTTGATCTTATCATAACCGACATGAAAACGCAAAAGTTCACTTCCTTTAAAATTAAATTATCGAATGTTCAAATAAGTTTACAAATTGATCTTCATGATCCAAGTAAAAAGAACTTCCACGACAAAATTGTTTTAATTATCACATTGTATTTGTACAATTAGATCATAAAAATCTTTTAGCTATCATCATCTACGCTACATTCACGAATTCTCGCTGATTCGGATAATTATTGAGCCTGAAAACTCGTTATTTATAGAATTTAATTTTCTAATTCTCGATTTTTTCTGCTGAACTGGATCAAACGATAGTACTGATGGATTATGTGGTGAAGCTGCTGGATACAGTATGTCCACCAAAAGGCAATCGTACAATTGCGTCTACGAAACCTACTGTACCACTGGTAACTAGTGATATTGATAATCACAGTCTTTGGTACTAACAATATGTACTATATGCTTCTAAAAGCTTCTATAAGCTACTATAAGTTTGATAGCAAATGCTCTTCCCGAAACTTGGCAATTTATAGTTTCGAATTTTTCCTTGTCATTCACTTATTCTAGATAAAATGTCCAGGTCTTTGCAAATTCAGTATACCTTGAAAAGAATGTTACTGTTTTATGTGTTATTGTTTTGATTTTGTAGGGTCTTATAAATGAATCTCATATGGTACGTCTGGCAGGTTTGTCGGGTGTTCTAGCAATTTCGCTTGGCGCATATGGAACTCATGTTTTACGTGAAGGTGGAAATGCAGATGAGCGACGTGTACGCGCTTTGGAAACTGGTAATCGTTATCATCTGATACATTCAGTAGCGTTATTTCTTGCTAATAAGGCACGTTTTCCATGGCTTACTATTTCGCTTTTCCTCAGTGGTATGGTAATCTTTTCTGGATCGTGCTACCATTACGGTATCACTGGTAAAAGCAATTTGAGAAAATACGCACCGATTGGTGGTGTGATGTATATGTTAGCCTGGCTTTCTTTCCTACTTTGATCAACATTTCCATATTGTTTTCATGTTACATTTCACTATTAGATTTTAATGTAACGTTTAACACATCATCCCAGTCGGTCTGTGTTTTGATCAGTGATTTGTATTTCTACGAAAAGTTTTACAAAATTTTATTGCATATATTATGGCTCCAGTAATACAATTTCGTTATAAAATGTTCGTTTTTTGCTTCCAGGATACTGAATTGCAAACAAAGTGGCATATCATCTTATATTTTTTATCTCGAGTAACGATTCATCTGTATCTCCCTACTCCTCCATTTCCCTCTGCACTCCTTCCCCATATTTTTCCACATATTATTGTTGGAAATAGATAATTTAACCAAATTCTCAGATTACTTTCAACTGTTTAAATGAAACATTGAAAGAGCAGCTTCAGGTGACTACTAAACAGTCAAACTAAATTCTTAATTAGGGATAATTACAAACTCGAAAATGAACGCTTTTTTTGCTTTTATTCAAATGACGTACTATCTAATACGCATAGCAGAAATTTTCGGAAAGGGACATGCAAGTAGTCTGCAAGTTCCGACGATATTTTTAGGAAATACATTTGCACGGAAAATATTTGAAAATGATGAAAGCGAGTGCTTATTTCAAGAATTGTTTTCATCTTGACTATTTCCACGCATGATAATTTTTCGGATTTTGATTGTCGCTCACTTTGAGTGTGATGGAATTCATGGGATAAATATACATTGGTGCATTTTAAATATCTTGTGGAGGTCGAGAAAAAAATCAACAAACATAGAATGAAATAAAAGAATCAAATGCGAAGATCAATGTATCAAAAAAATAAATTACAGACGTGAACAAGTTATGAGCAGCTTTCAGTTGATTGCACATCATCTGTGGATGATAAAAGTGTGACACAAAGAGCGTTACTTGTAGATACTAAACTGTTATCTGCAAAATAATCATTTTTGAATTGTATTGCTTAGTATAAGGATTTTGGATGAAAAAAAAGTAACTGATAACCTGATTATGAATAGCTATCCATGAAATCGTAAGTATTAAGTTCGAAAATATGAGCATACTTTTCTATAAAGTTTGGGGACATTATATGACAAAAAAGCACAGGGACAATTATTTTGAGCTTACTCCTGTCTAATCGTGATTCCATCATCTGAACATTATCCTACCTGTTTATTTTTTAAAATTTATCTTTTTATTATCCTATCTTGGAGATCTTATGATACGAGAAGTTACCAGCTGCTTTATAAAAATAATCATACTTTAAGGAGATGAACGGTAAGACCTCAAAACTATGATCAGGAAATCAATGAATCATAGAGAAGTTATGTGTTACGTAACTCTAGTATTAGGATAAGTACCTTTAGAATCACTGGACTGACAAAATGCCCATTTTGGGGTTTCCTTCTTCAGTACTTTCACTAGTTCTTCAATTTCCCGCGTTGTCATACCGATTGCGCAGGCAACATTCAAGTAACCATCATGCTGTCGTGATGAATGTGAACCGAAATTAAAGAATTCATAACCATCAATTATTTTTGACAAGCCATTTGGTACAGTCCGGGCACCAGTGACACCGCGACTGAACAACCGAGCACCGAAAGCATTCTGCTGTTCACTTGTCCAACCCTTTAAAGTAACTGCAAGCGAAATCCGATTCATTTTAACTTCCATAACCTGGAACAAAATTAATGCAATTAAACGAATATTTCGGTTGAGTTATTCGCCGAATACCAAATCTCGTGTTTAGATACCAAATAACAAAATTTTTAACAAAAGCAAAATTATATCCGTCAGAAAGCAGGCGCACTTGTATTTCATTACCGATCCAAACTAATGATAGCACAGCTTGTATAGTGCTCCCTACGAAGATATTTTGTAAGAAGAATTTCAAACATGTTCAACAAACGTTATGAAAATTAAGAAATCAAATTAATGGATACTAACTCTGTCAGCTTCGTATCTATCATGCTATCAACTTCTCAATTTAATCCATTTATCGATCTATCTATCAATAAATTATACATAAATTATCAATAAATTACAATTGTTTTAAATCTTTTTACCTTTTGTCCAATTGTTTCAGCATATTCTTGCATTGCCGCCCGTAAAATTTCAAAATTCGTTTGCTGTAGGTTGTACAACTCTTTTAATCCAACTTTACCTAACTGCAACAAAGTAATTAGCAAATCACGCGATGGTACGATGGAAGCTCGTCCTGGATAGAAATTAGCTATAATATCCAAAGACTTCTCATCAAATGTTGCCACAATGCAGCCACCTACTGGTACCAAGAAATTCTTATCCGTTGATTGTATAAAAGCATCGATATATCCGGCTGAACCGGCTTCTTCAATTCGATTTCGACATTCTGGTGATTGTAAACCGTAAGCATTATTTACCAGATGTTTCACACCATATTGGTTACATAGTTCACCTATAGCAATTAAATTATCTGGTTGACGAGGAGCGAAACAGGACGTGGTACTTAGCACAGCGATAATTTCATCCTTTTGCTTCTCCAAAACAATTTTCAGAGCAGTAAGATCCGTAATGAGCCCATCACTTTCCATAGTTTCTTGGATATCATCAATTATAATCGGTTCAAATCCCGCAGTAAAAATGGATTTGAAACATGACTTTTGATCGATACGAAGAAAAACCACAAATTTGGCACAACGTTTCGTGCGTCTCCATGCACCCAAACATAGCGAAAGTGCCATACCGGTTGCAACAGGTACTACCATAGCTGCTTTCGTGCTCGGTATCCCGAGATAACGGATTGCATCTAGAGCAAGTTTATTAGTGATTTCTGCAAGAACAGACGAACCGACAGCTTTTGGTTGACATTCGGTCAAATTTCCAGATCTGCCGATCCCATGCGCCAAACCATAATGTAGTTGTTGAACCAGTGGTGACAGAATACGACCTTCACGTTCACCGGCCCCAACACAAATGGTGTTAAAGCGATTATTCGAATCTAAGCTTGCTAAACGTGTTAGAAATCCTTCAATCGCTTGCTGAGGTAAACCTGTTTCTGGAATACTCCCATCACGACGCAACATTGCTTCCAACCGATTGAAACAGCGTGCCGTACGTTCAGTCGCTTCTTGTTCCGTTTTCATTTTATTTGATCTAAAAATAACAGTTTTTTTTTTTTTTTTTTTTTTCCTTTTAAATCGTACAATATGTAGCGAAGAAATGCAGCCGATGATATTCAAATTTAATTCTATACTTCTATTCAAATTTCACTTCAAACTTCATTTATCTACACAAAGGAAATAGACAAGTGGTGGTGTTAAACTTGTCATGAATATCCTTAACCGCAATTATCAAATATTCTTCGGAAGCAGGAGCTAATTTTGCCTCTTTTTTGAAAAAATAGTTTTGAACTTTCAGCCCTCTTTCCTTTTCTTTATCCGTTTCGTATACAAAAGGGAATATGATATCTAAATAAATCGAATTCTCTTGCGACTATCTACTTCTGTCTCGTATTTTCCATAAAAAAAGAAAGACGTGCAGCGATCACTTAAGTTAAATAACACTCAAACATTTCTTAGTGCTCTGTTTATTCGCACTCAGATGTTCTTCTATCCAATCATAATTATTTCAACACTACCATCACTGCTCAACTCCATGAACTTCTTGAAGTTAAAAGCTGTTCTCAACTAGGTTGCAACCACTTGACCATATTTTACATTGCTATACATAGCGCTCATCATACCAGTCCTTTGCGTCATTTACCTTTCCTAAATCTCTCCTGCAATTTCACTCGCAACATTTGTCCGGATATATTTTTCAGGTTTTTTGGCAAAATATAACAGGTATTTGCTTTCTAGATCCGTTTGCAATTATGAAATGAATCATACATTAACAATTTTTTAAAATGAAAATAATTTGAAATATGCCGGACTGATAAAATAAAGAAGCTGTTAACAGGAGTCTTCCGACTGACTACTTGTTAAGCCATTATTTTAAATGGTAATGAGGTGGAAAATTTAGTTTGAAAGTTAAATTTACATGCTACGATGTGATACCACGAAATCACTATAACGAACAATAGTTTTAATAACAACTCTTAATAATACAAAAGCTTATTCCATGTAACAAATACAACACAATTCAACGATTTGATTTAGCAACACGCTCCAATTCATCTTTCTTTTTGATTGCATAAGAATTTGACGATCCTTTTGCTGCATTAATTAATTCGTCTGCCAAACATTCCGCAATTGATTTAATATTACGGAATGCTGCTTCACGTGCACCAGTACAGAGCAGCCAAATAGCCTGTAATGAAATTACACTTTCTCTCTAGGAAACGATGCTAAGCCAATGTCACGCGCCATTTTCAATCTTACCAAGTAATAGCTGGCATGCATGAAACATATTATTTGCAGTCTAATAGGAAAAATTACTGCAGAGTCTTCAAATTTAAATCGAAAACAAGCACCCGACCTTAATTTTTTTTTTACAGAAGGTTCAAATTATGCGTCAACTTCCACCCCATCACCATCCTCTTTAATTACGAAAAAAGACCTGATTTACACGGCGAAGAGGTGAAACATCAACAGCTTGCCGTCTAACTGTACCTGCACGACCAATACGTGTTGAATCTTCTCTTGGTCCACTATTTATTACAGCATGAACTAGTACTTGCACAGGATTCTGAAAAAGTTAAACACTGAATACATTACTCTCGGACATCATTAAAAAAAGCCCTCTAATTCTTTATGAAACATTACAGGTATAAGCAACTCTTTCTTACTCTTTCAGTGCTTGTTTTTATCTGCATATTTTTGTTCCTGAAAGTTATGTTATAGTATCTGTTAATACTTGTCTTATAAGAGCAAAATATTTTGAAATTTGTGATCTCAACCGCCATTATAGACAAATATAAAGACTAAGCTCTTACAATTCCTTTTCTACAACGAAAGTTTGCCCAACCACAGCTTGCCAAGTATTTTTTTTTGATTTCCCATGCTAATACAATTAAACGAATGTACTGGAAAGCTATTTATAAGACAATAAATTACTTAAAAAATCAAATGGAAATAAAATCAAACCTCGCCGGACAGCAAATGAATTATTTCGAAAGCATGTTTCACGATACGCACTGTCATCAGTTTCTTGCCGTTGTTCCGGCCATGCATCATCATCGTTGATGCAAGTCTCTCCACTAGTGGGCATGTTGCTTTACGAAAACGTTTGACTTGATACCGACCAGCACTATGTGGTAGATATTTTGCTGATTTCCCTTTCACAGCTATATAATCCTGAAAAACATCAAACTAGTTGGCAAACTTCATTTATTTCAAAGTAGTAATAAAGTAAACCTAAACCAACAATTCATAACGCAGTACTGCTCCGCAACACATAAACAACCAGATAAATAATTTCTCCACTGACAGTGACATAATATATGCAATCATATCAGTTTAAAGTTAAGCAAAATACATAAAATACTGACCACCAAAGAAATATCAGAAATATGGACTTCGTCCAGTGACCATTTACCAAAAAGTTTCACTTCCGGTGCCTCCGATTGGCCTAGTGGTTCATCATAACTACCAATCACATCATTTGCTTCGGTTACCCATTGATCGGACATATTCAGACAAAGACTACTTCACCAAACCTCTGAAATAATCATTATAATTGCAATCCCTGGAATAATCATCATAATTGCAATCTCTGAAATAATCATCATAATTGCAATCTCTGAAATAATCATCATAATTGCAATCAATGCAACTGGATTCCAAGATTCGTTTTCATGTGCCATTTGCTGTTAAAGATATTATTGCAATTGTTGCATTTAATACGTTCAAACTAATAAACAATAATTATTAAGTATCTCAGATTGTTATCTCTTTATCAACTGCAATATTAAATTACTAAAAGATAAGAAAAAACCGAGACAACAATCATTATAATATTATTAATTATAATATGACAACAAACACAATTACATAAAATTTTTATAATATAATCTTAAAAAAGGAAATCACATGATTACATGACAGTATTGCTTACAATCCCTTACATTACACTAATAACAGTAAGTTACACAAACATCCAGTAAACACGTAACTGCAGTAGGTATCCCATTAACACTGACAAGCCTCAGTATTCCAGCACGTATCTCTGTGCTCCCTCTGTCTGGGACACTACGAAAATACACCGTCTCAGCCAAATGTTTTAACGTTTGTATAGACATACGATACCTAAAATAAACTTAAGCCTCGTAGTATAATGAATTTAGCGATACGTTTAGCTGCGTGGTGGTTTCCTTCATTTACGTGAAGATTTTTAACGATATTTTCATATTATTTATGTAAGTGCATTTGATAAAAGCAGCGCTTATTTCCTAATTTAGAAAAATACAAAAAATATTTGAAATGGATTTATACGATAATTTCATCAATAATTTCATTCTCTGCCAATGCTTAATTTTTCATGTTAAAAAATATTTTAACAATGATTACAGGAATATATGCCATTGAGTAAAAATTATTCCATAGAATAATAGATTTATGAAGGTAATAAATCCATCATTTCATCTCTATTGCACATTTTCATTCTTTCTGTTTTTCGTCATTTGCTCTTAGTTATTGTTATTGTTACAGTCTATATATATATATTGATAACAGTCTTATTCTATGATCATATCATATCATAATGTTTCTCTCATTTTCCACTATTACTTCATTTTACATATATATTAGTTTCGTAAATTTAAAACTCAGTTAAATGTCTCGTTTTAAATGGTCAAGCTGCATTGGTTAGAATCGCGTTGTTGATAATTTCTTGGCCTATTTTCACTAAAGTTATTATGAGCAAACTGTTTGCCATTTATTTTTTCATCACAAAAGAGACATCAAAGAAGTATTTCATTGAACCTCAGACTTTTCCGCAGTCTTTGTTGAACCTTTCCAAAATTGTAGTATATAAAAACCTATTGTATCATTTGAGTATTCGTAGCCATTATATGTCTTTAGTTCAGTTTCTTTGATAGTTATTTATGGCTTCAATTCTGTGATAATGGTTGATCCAATCAGAATCCAGAACATCTAATAAAATGTACTCATGTAAAAACTTTATCCTATTTAAAATTTCTTTTTCACGTAAATATTCAATAAATTAAGACACAAAAATAATGGTATGTCATCTGTCGAGATCTCCTATACAATCATGATTGGCGGCAGCCTTCGCTTATCTGAGCGCAGGTAACATTTTGCAATCGACGATGTAACGAATAGAACGTGGGACGTTGCTCTAAATCATAGCTCCAACAGGGCAATATAAATTCACGGTAAAAACTGACAGATGAAAAGTCGGGTTTCTCCAAGTAGAACTGAAAAAATAAAGTTAAATTTCCCAAAAATTCATGATTACTTAATCGATTTTGAAATTAGAAAGGAATTTGATTATAAATCTCGTATATTTCTCTATCATGACCTCGAAATCGAGATTATAAAGAAATATATGTTTTGAATAAGACAGTGTAAATTTTTGATGAAAAATGGTGAATAAAAAATTAGGCTTTTCAAATTACATGGTAGTATATGCAGATGCGATCACGACGGGAACAAGCCGATGGAAGAAGTGAAAGTATGGAGAACTTGAAAGCCTGAGATATTACTTAAATAGAATGAATAGCTTTTCTCCAATTTTTCAACCTTCAACTTTCAATTCCTAATGTAATAACACAAAAATGAAATGGGTAGGCGATTACGTGAAATCTAATTATAATATCAATAAATACTGATAAGTGATGATGATATGGAAACAGAAAGTTAACCTAGACATGACAATGTTCATTTATCCACTAACCTTTAACGTCCGATGTTGTTTCATAAATAATAAATTTTGATATATATCTTTCGGAGTCATCGCTTCATAAGGATATTTACGACAAACGTTCAGTACCTCCCAAAGTGTCACACCAAACGACCATACATCACCTTTGATTGTAAATATTTCCTGGAATTTGAAATCTAACTCTAGCAAATGTTATAAACAGCATTGTAATGATAACAATCCGACTTATAACTTTTGAGGAGTTCAATAAAAAATAAGCATTAATGGATGAAACTTTACCGTAACTTCAAATTAAATTTTTAATGCTTGCTTCGTTATCATTTCTACTGAAGTTTATTAAAATTTGTATTTAATACATTTTATTTACCACATCTGTTTTATTTGAAATCCACATTTTATTTATTCATCTCCATCAATCACTTATCACTATTCAGTTTGTTTTTCATTCAATGGGATAATTTCAGGATTCTGAATTAAATTAGAGCTGATAGAAAAAAGAATGTAATAGAAGTTCGGAAATAATTACTGCATAAACTCCAAAAATCTTGATTCTATTCTTAATCTGTTCACGTTTTTTTCAGTAACTTCAAGTGTTCTCTTACTTCCGTAACCGTCTCCCAAGACATCCACCGGATTCGTTCACAATTTGGCGGGCTATCTACTTCAAAGTGATCCAGTTTGTAAGCCAAGGAAAGTTTAATGGTGCCACCAGCCATCATACAATTATTCGCCGAAAGATTCCCGTGGAAGTAATCTTTAGATTCCAAATACGACATTCCGGCTGCAATTTGTGTGCTTATCGATAGCAGTACTCCTGCCCTGTAATAGGTTACATAAATGGAAGTTATTAATACGAAAGTAAATACGTAGTACGTATCTGTTGTTTGATTAAATAAAATCTCCTTGATGCTCACTGATTTTGAGCTATTTTTCCGTATTACCAAGTATAAAATATCTCAAAACAAAAAAGCAGTAATTTGTCGATGAATTGACCTGTATAGTAGCATCTCATTGTATACACTGTCAAGAAATTGGTCAAGATTTTTCTCGATGTATTCATGAATACAACTTGTCAATACTCCATTACAGCACACGCCAGTCACTTCCAATATATTTTGATGTCGTAGACTGCTTAATTCGCCTACAATTGTTTCAAATTCTCTTCGACTATCATGATTTCGATGAAATACCATTGTACGCTGTTCCAACTGGCAAAGCCAAATCTAAAATATTAGGATAATCTCAAAAAATAGGAAATAACTAGTGTAGAAATTACCTGCGGAACTATTAATTTACTCATTAATAATGACTCTTTCATTAGAACAAAGGAATTCCTAGCAATTAAGCAATAAGTCTTATCAACTAACCTCACCAAATCGGCTATTACCCAAATGTTTATGGAATTGTAAACATTTTGGATCAATTTCGATGAAATTCGTTGACCTATTTGTAGCGTGAACTTTATGATAATCATCAGCTATTGGAGATGTCACCAAATTCCTTAACACAACAAAAAGGAAAAAGAAATTAATCGATTTTCAAAGCTTTAAAGTTGATGTTAATGGCTTTATCTCTTTTTAGGTACTTCTTTTTAGGTACTTCTACCAGCAATTTCCACATCACTGCTAATAATAATTCAGCTTGATTAGCTGTGTAGGAAGTAATCTATTCACGATAAGCTCAAAATTGTTGAAGTAAACTGTTTCAAAAAGCCTATCTCAAAAAAAATTCTAATGATATTTCTCCTATGGCAAGGGATTTCCGCATATATATATATATAAGCTCCAGAGACTTTTTTTGCATGCAGTAAATTTGACCGAAGAAATTGCTGCTAAGGTTTCGTCTGGTAAAAATTCTTATATGATGTCACGTGTCTGACACATCATATCGAAGTATATTGGGTTGGATTCAAAGATAAAATAATCCGCAAAATGAAGTATACCTGACGTAATTCGGCTCAGCATATTCACCACCGGAGGATTGATAGACTTGAAGTTTTTCTAATAATGAATTTTGCATATTGTCATTGGCCATACGGTAGGCATTAGGTGATGTAGGCTAAAATAATGTAATATTTTATCAATAATTTGATTTAAAAAAAAAAAGTCCAATTTTATTGGGTCGAAATGTATACAGTTTATCTTTTCCATTCATTCTTAAGCGACTGCAAGATTTTAATTCTTTCAAGCAAAAGCAAATTTTAATTCTTTCAAGCAATTTCAAGCAAATATTGATATGACAGATTTTGCTTTTATAACCATTTTTGTATATTTTTGCAAGTTTAAAATAAAAAACCATTGAAAAATCGTGGATATCAAAAATAAAAACTTTAGCTGTTCGTCCTTCGATTGTCATTCGTACATCTTTCGAATTCTTTTGTAACATTGTAAATGACCTTTTTCGGGAAAATGTACGACGGTAAATCCATATCAAGTAGAAAAGGATAATGACGGCACAGAATAGGAAAAGCAGTGATATTATTACAGCTGAAAATATTAAATGTCAAATGGAGCTTACAACTCTTAAATTTCAAACTTTTAAAATCATGCCATTGAGATTAACTTGCGAATTTATACAAATGACATCATCAACTGATACTTCATATATATCAAAAAACATCATGACACATGAGAATTTTTAACTAAGCTTTGATTTTAATTAAATTAAACAAACCAATTGATATCCACTGTGTACCATCTTCAGATATATTATCGATAGCGAAATAGGTTAGTGTATCACTTCTATTTGATGGGTGATCCAAATCAAATTCTTCAACTTCCATATCATCTGATTCAAGCATTTCACTTGCTGCAATGGTTCTTCTTAGGAAAAACATTATTGTCGCGAATTTATAACGCGAAACTTCCACTAATGACATTATAAGCATTCAATCCTAAGATTGTGATCTAAAGTTATATCTTTTGAATTCAGGTAAATTCTATTGTAATCCTCTATTGTGCGCCATAAATGATTCCCTCAATTATTTTCCCTCCTTTATCTGAAATTATATATATATAGGATGGTCAATCTTCTAAATTCATTTAACTCTTCACTTCTTCTATTATATCCTTATCCAATTCTTCCTCGTTAAGCCACGTTCGCATTTGTTAATGTCTTGGCCACGTTCGCATTTGTTAATGTCTTGGCCACGTTCGCATTTGTTAATATTGTTAATAAAGGTTTAATTACCCAAGTTTGAGATTGAGTTCTATCGCGCTACGAAACCCTACACAATACAACGCCCTATAACGAATCCGCTAGTATATTGTTGGCCGATATCGACCTCTCATAAGAAAAATTCACGACAATTATTTCTTCGAATTGAAGAAAATTTTGTTTGGAGTCTTGTATTACGTTATATTTTAATTATGTAATTTTGACTATAAAATAAATTAACTTGAGAGCAAAATCTTCTTGTTTTAATTTGAACAAAAAGTGCTGAAACTGACTAAATTCGAATTTAATTTCACTCAGCAATAACCAGCTACTATTTTTTGACAAAGTTAGTTCAACTCGTAATTCTTTAGCAACTCGACCTGGTACTGGTATTCGTATCCATCTGAAATTCATTTAAATGAAAAAAAAAAATTAGAATTATTCAATAAAATGCATATGATCATAATTCGCCACTTTTTTTATAATTTTGACCATCTGAATAATTGAAAACTTACGACGCCTACTTTCAGTGAAGATAAAACCTTTAATTACCATTTATTTTTATTATTGATTTTTTCGCTGGAATAACTTGCAAGGCAAACCTGGCTGATTGGAAATTTCTATCTGGGATATAATTAAAATATAATGTTCTCGGTGAATATTGACCTCCACCTTGCGATGAGAACCATATTTGTGCTCGTTTAAATGCCTGAAACAAAAATAAAATAAGTTATTTAAAATTGAATTCACCATTGAAAAATAGCTGTCTCAAATTTGGTAGAAAATACGGAATCGTCAATTTTCAATTCTATAAGATTTAAAATGAATACTTGTAGATAAATGATCGAAATTGTTTCTTAGAAATAAAATACAATCAAATGAACAGGAATACACATTGATAAGTGCAACGTATCATCTGTTCATTGCGCTCATTATACGCAGCTAATATGTAATCACCCAAAACGTGATTTATGAATCAAGCTGTTAAGTTGTTTCATTGGTTACATTTTGAGTGTGGTCTATCTCAATCCTCAATTCTCACAAAATTTTTGTTTAATAACCTGAGCACCAGCTTTTAAGAAATTTGATGTATGAAACAAAATAGCACTGATAATTTTCTTCTTCGCAAATAATACTTCAATCGTAATAGTTGTTCCTGCAACAAAATTTTATTTCATCTCAAAAAAAAGTAGATTTAGAAGTTCTGCGAAGATTGCATAGCAAAAAACATTTGATGCAAATTAAACAGTGATGTTGTTTCAACCATTTTCAACAATTACATTAAGGAAAGTTTTAGATACGCAAAATAATAATTGATTGAATATTAAAATATTAAAAAGACCAAGAAGTTCGAATTATCTTTAAAATTTTGCAAAAATTTAACCGTAATTAAATTTTTCATTTTCTTGTTTTTAATTTGAAAATAAAACGATTGTTTAAAAAATTGATCTTGCAATTTAATAAATTATAAGCATGAATTAAGTGTGAAAAAGATCAAAATTTAGGATAGTTTTAATTAGAATACCATGTTTTTCCTTACTCCAGCCAATCCACTTTTCAGGATATTTTTCAAAATTATCCATGCCAACAGTGCCATCATATAATTTGCCAAGACCTTTGATCAAATATCGAGATGAATTTGCAATTCCGTCATATGATGCATCTTTCAAGTTTAGACCATCTATTACATCACCTTCCGGTACTGTATAGGATAGAAGTTGATCTGAAATATTATGCCTAGCTTATTTAATTGACTCATTCATTTAAATAACTTAGATGGATGTCAACAAAGATACTATTTCAGGTTTGTAAGAGTGATTTCTTTGGGACTTCGATTTCCAAGGCTGCAATAATTGGTTGCCTTTCTCTAACTGATTAAGCTTTTATTTTATCTCCTCCAATATATAATATCCGTGAAAATGTGACATGACCTCTGTAAGAACATCCGTAAAGTTCAACACGCATACAAACAGTGCGCGTTATTTCGGAAACAGGTATGATGCGTAGATTCCGTACAACAATCCCACCATTTAGTGATTGAAATACTGCCGATTGCGTATCAGTATTACCAACGAGCACCTACAAAAATCTTTTTTTCAATCCTTAGCTTCACTCTAAAGTAAATTACACATTTACGTAAGTAATCAAACGCACCAACGGTTTTCACATCCCTTTTGTTGCTATTTGTTCAGCATACATCAAACAATTATTTTCTAATTATGGATTTTTTTCAGTCTCATAAGGTCGATTGAGACCAGCCTTTTTAGCTTTACTTTTAGCATATCAAAAAATTGGTATAATTATAAAGAAATACTAATCGATTCCTTAAAAGAATTGCCGTGAGCATCAAGTAACAAACATTTCGACAAAACTTACATAATTTTTTTCGTGTCTAATTTTTTCGTAAATATTTTATTCAAGAATTTAATTTTGAGCGAATTTTGAAAATTTGCAGGAAAAAATTGTTTCCATACTTCATTAATTTGCTCCAAATTTCAAAAAAAAGTTGGAGAAAATTTTAAACATATAATTTTCTAAATTGGAAATATAAATTTATTTAAATTTTTAGGTCATTCATTTTTATTGGTCAAAGACCTACTTTGTCACGTAATGGCAGACTCCTAAACTGCATAACTGAAATAATCAAACTGATAAAGTATTTTTGATATGTTTCCATAGCTTCGATTTGTGAACAGTTCAGAAAAAAATTGTTGCCTTAAGCTCACTAACCGAATGATTAATGTAATTGGATAACTAATTAGTTATTTGCAATAATTTTATACGTGAACTAATTTTTAATATAAACATCTCATTCCTAAACAAAAATCAAAAGATTTAATTTCTTGTATTTCATCACATAATTTGATTAAAAATTAATTTTGGATGTAAAAATCGATGTCAACTATATTTCAAATATTAATTTTTATTTTGATTGAAGAAACGAAGTAAAAACAAAAGAACTGTTACTTCATTTTGATTCCCATCTTTATATCGTGCCCAAGTACCAAGGCTTTCACGCCAGTACTCCAGCATATAGCCTGGAGTATATTCCAATCCACGTCCGCCATCAAAGCGTCCTTGTGTTTCAACAGCTGTTATTACCATATCCATATCAAAATCAATTTGTAGCCATTCCACTACTTCAGAGCTGATTTGATGACGTGGACACCAAGCACCACTTCCACGTTCCGTCCGTATTCTGCAAATAAATTTTTTTCTTACCAAAAATTTTATAAAGAATATTGCTTTAATCATAATGGTTTCAGAATTACAGGTTTGCGTAATAGATTACCGCACGTGACCCTCAGAATGATCCTTGGAAACAGAATTTAGGTATGGTCTTTCATTCTGTTTTCAGACTTATGATACTTTGGCTATTAGGAAATTCTGCTTAATTTCATTAGACTCATTCGTGATCGAATCATTCGCTTCACTAAGTTCCCAATCATTGATATTTGCTAAGCAGAGTAAAAGAAAGATGGAAAGGTCAAATTATAAAATTTTCAAAATTAAAGAATTTCCGTCAAATTTGCTTTGCTCAATTTATTTTTAATATAAGACATGAGGGAAATCTTCCTGCCTAGCAAATATCAGTAGTCTAAATGACTAAAATAGGAAGAGGAAATTCTCTTCTTACTAAGGAAACGGCAATAACGAACCGTGATCACTTTAATAAATTGCTAGATGTAATTATATTTAATGCATTTACAATATATCAATAACAATTTTTTTCTTCTACAATGTGATAATAGCAGTTGGCGCCAATTAAATTGATTTTTCTTAATTATCAATATTCCATATAATGACGATAAAATAGTATATTGTAAAATTACTAGGATTTTTCTATCCTCAGCAAATTAGAACAATTTATTTGAGAGAAAGTTTTGAATAAATTTGGTTTACACGAGTGTGAAGTCTTTTGATGAACAAACCTTCGTTTCTTTTTTCAATAAATTAAATTGGGTTTGGAAAATTTTCTTTCAAATTATATGTATTTAATATATTTTTAAATTTAACAATTTATAACTTTAAAAAATTAAATATCACCAAATGCAACGATATGAGTTTAAAATTTATTGCAAATTCAATACAGTAACAGGTAACTCTTCTTATCACTAATAACTTATCACTAATCATGCGAACAAGTTCTTTCTTTTTTTGACTTTTGCATAATCGAGATCCATTTCAACTTTAATTATAATCCTTTTAATTTTGCATCATAGTTATCAGAAAATTTTAACTTTACATGTAAAAATTTTATATTTTTTTTAAAATTTTGTGCGTTCATTTGTTGTCCATATTCATCTACTCAATTTTCTTTATTTCATTACGTATGAGATATACAGAATATGAATGAAATCAGAATAATTAATGCGTTGTTATATAAAGGAGGGACCAAATGGCTTAAATGAATTCAATTAATTACTCATCTCAACAATCCCATACGTTACGCAAATAAAATTACCCCAAGCAATGAGATGGAGAGAATGCTTGCAATGTTGAGTCTAAATTTAAGCAAAGCTACGACAAATTCAACTTATCGTCACATAGCAGTAAACAATACATGACGCAAGAATTTTAGCCGCATTTTTGAATTATCAGTGATAAATCTTATCATTTTATAAAATGATTTGAAATTAATTCAAAATTTGCGCTGAATTTTCCTTTCTTTTCCGAAGTTTGTTTGAATAAAATCAGTGTGGGGAAAATTCCATTTCATTTCAGATTAATTAGTTTGAATTAGTCCGGACTTTTCAAATTCAAAATCTTCAACTAATTGATCAAAATTATTCCGCCTTTTGTTTGAATTACTTGATTTTAAATTGCTTGATTTCGCTCAAAGTAAAATTTAAACCCACAAATTTGATTTGAATATTTTGCAATGCTTGTGGGAAAGGAAAAATTGAACGAAAACGATTAAGGAAACGTTTTATTAATGTAAAAAAGTAATCCACCAAATAACCTTGAATTCTGCGGCCCAGTAGTGTCAATATCATGGCTTGAACTTGCTGATAATTGATTGTCTTTGATAACACCTGACT